>JALLBH010000985.1:0-20557 GCA_036940005.1 Skeletonema menzelii
ATGGCATCACACCGGTCGCTGTGTCCAGTAGCTTACCGGTTCGCATCGAAAATACATACTGTTCGCAGAATCAGAAACATGTCCGCCCACACTTCCAGATGTGGCATTACTAGTAATTCCTACGTCCATAGGGCTGAGCCTCTCCTCGCTTTTCTCCCTCTTGTCCAACTTTTTTCTGCGCTACTAACTCGAAACCCCCAACGAAGAGCCTAAACGATGCACACGACGACCCCTCGCAACAATATATTGATACGATGCAGTGAATTGGCCTCTATACGAATTGATCGGGCGATGCTTCTGTTCATGGGGCGTTCGTTGGTAGTACAAAAAAGAAGCAGCAGTTAGATATTTGCAATTCACGAAAAAATGGTAGTCAAAATTCCGATCAAGAGAAGCAAAACCACTTCCGAGAAGGCAGTTTTAGAGTCACCAGGGACCAAAACAACCATGGTTACAAATGAAAACGAAACTCCATGTGTATTTGGAGCAACAGCAGCTAAGCAAAAGAAGAGACGTGCGAATAACAACTCGATCTCTTCCAACGCAAACGATGTTGGCGACAATAGTAGCATCAGCAGTAGAAGTAGTATGAACAGTGCGCCCAATATTGATCGAGATGTACGTGATGGAGTAGCAATAAATGATGGAAAGTTGACAACCGACGCGGCCGCCGCCACAGCTGCTGCGTCGACAACGGTCTTGTCATCAGAGGATTATTCATCTATGACGTGTATTTGCTCTCCATCAGATCAGTCGAGAGAGCAAATTGATTATCCGTATTCTTCACCGGATACATTATTTATAGGCGTGAGTGCAGTCTTTTGGCAAAAAAACGTTTTTCAAATTATCAGTTCATTCTTTCTCATGCTATCTTCTCTTTCTTTTACTCCATGATAGGATCCTCTACCACACCAAAATCCACACGCATCAAGGTCTCTCAGTTTCACTCTACCTCAAACAGCCCCTTCCCCTACTCCATCAACCACTAGCTTAGACTGGAAATTTTCAGGCAATATGGAATCTTTCTTTGAGGAGAACGATCGTGCTGCGGGCCTCTCTCCTATAAATAATACTGAGAAAATCAACGCTGATGGATGCCCACTGCGAGAGTATCAACTAGAATCGTTTGACAGCGCTGATCAAAAGTTGCTGCGAGGGAGTAGCCATGGTGATGGTAGTAGGACGTCTAGCTCAACGCTCAAGACTACAAACAGATCTGCGTTCCGAATGCCGCTCCCAAGCCCAAGTACTTGCGCTGCGTCGTTGCCTGCGAGCAACAGTCAAGTTGCTACTACTCCACTCGCGCCTCCGTCAACATCAATCAGTGATATTTTCTCACCAGACAACAACGGAACCAAACCTTCATATGTGGCTAGAAGGAAAAGTGGATCATATCAAAATTTATTTGACTCGTCACCTTCTGCTTTCTTGAATATCCAGCCAGCCAACTCGTTTAGTGACCTCTTATCAACGCCTGCGCCAAGCAACGAAGAGCACCCTAGTAACATTCAATCAACAGCTGCTCTGCCTGTAGCAACCAATTTGGAAGGAAGAGAATATGAAAAGGCAAGTCACATGGATGTGATGCAGGCAATGAATTATACTGCTGAGTCCAAGCTACAACTTCCAACTCCCCTCGGGAGCAATTTGGCAGGACACAGGCACTTTGTCATCAATGGACCGCAGAAGACTTGCACCGATTCTAGTATTGATCGTATTAACACAGATGGCAAAGATGCAGCATTCTATCAGTTTCTTCAAATGTTATCGCCCGCGTTTGAGGGATGCACCTTTCTATTGCCATGGCTGAGAGCGTCAGAAACAAAGGCTAAAGTCAACGTGAGCTTATACGGAAGCTTTAGACTCAATCAAGGTACACTATTTACACCAGTGACGACTGGTCCATCGGAAAGTGACTTAAATACTGCCAAGAGGAGAATTCAGTCTGCAATATGTGCATTTGGTGGGATAACTAATAAAAAGAAGGAGGAGGAACAGCCAGTCGTCGAAAAATTGGCTTCTTCCTCAAGACAGAATTCGAAGTCGTCAATCTTTCGGAGTAGAAATAGTGATGCATCAAATTCCTCTTCATCCTTCGCAAGTGGATCAAAATCGGGTGTGTTAAAACGAAAGAGAAAGAACAGAAGCATTTTACGTAGAGAGAAATACGAAAAGAAGCTTCGTAATCAATACTTTGAGAACGGGAATCGACTGTCGTGGGATGTTCAGCACAACCTTCAACTGACACTGAGTGGTGCTAAAACCTTTGATGAAGGGGATAATAGCGATGACTCATCTACCAAACCTTCCATGAAGACAGATAAAGATGTGGATTCGAATCGGCCCACCAAGTACAAGTGTACCCTCTGTGGCAACCTGAAGAAGAAACACATCTGTGCAAACCAACCTACCATCCTTCGAAGTATTGGTGTCAACGTGTACCCAGCTGTGAATGCGTATACCGCTGATGAGCCTGGTTCATTCACATGTGCTCTATCTGAGATGAATAACTTCATTACGTCGAGCAGCAATGGTATTTGTGGAGTCGCATCATCTGAAGAGGTGGCAAGGGATTTCACCAACCTCCCAGCTCACATTCAAGTGACGACAAGCAAGAGTATGAAGCCATATCTGCGTAAGAGCATTTTATCAGGGGCGCCGAAATGTCATCAACAGAGAGGCCGAGAAGAAGAGGAGAGCCATAATTATTCAACTGACTTGATATTTCAACCGAGCATGGAGATCACAAATGATCAGTATCTCAACGTTGAATCTCTACCAACGGATAGAGACTACACATACCCCGCTGTTCCACTGACATTTGGCCAGCGAAAGTCGATGAGCGATGCATTACTCTCAATATCGAAGTCGGTACCAGAGCTCACGCGAGCATGCGCTTTCATACTGAAAGATGCTCGAAAGAAGAATCAGTGGGACCAGGCAGTAGCAGAGTTGATGGCACAAGTTCTTTGTATATTGAAGTGTAGTTCTTCAAAGGATTACTCTTTGGAAGGATTGAAACAATATTTACTTGAGTTTGGTATTTCGTGCTGATATGAAGGGATGGAGTGTAAAGAGGGGCGATATTTCTAAAGAGACTAATAGTAACAAGACTACATACACGTTATGTTATTGGAGATTTGTAAAGAATCTTATTTTACATTCCTCCTTTGAGCCTATTAACTTTCGGCAGAAGAGTCATTGTTCTCTCCTTGTCTCGATCTCGAGCTCAGTTAGTCTTTACTATCTACTTCTCTGGATGAAAAACGTAAAAGGAATCGCAGTAATAGCACTAGAGAGTATGATGTAGCCCTTTCATAGATTTATCATTCCAACAACGTGAGAAAAGGCAACACATTCTTGATCACAATATTCGCCCCTGACGTGACGCAAATCTCTTTCCTTGCTCTCTTCCGAAATCCCCTCGTAGTTCGGACTCCCTCCCTCTCAAGCACACCGCCCTCACTGTCATCAAGATTGGCCTTCCAAAGAGCAAGTTCCAGCAGCGTTGTAGCCTCCTTCAATACTTTTTGGTGTTCAGCTTTGTAGTGATCGAGTAGGCGGCTGACCGATCTCATCCATTGTTTTATTTCTTCAGTCTTTTCTGCGGCATTCGTGCTGGGTAGAATTTGATTGATGCGGTTGATTTCATCCCTCATTTCATTTCTCCATCTCTCCATGTGAAACGAGGCAACAGTTTTGTGGATCCCCCCAACTAGTTCAACTGTTTCTAGCTGTGGGCAGCCATCGAATACATCATCTTTTTCAATCATATCATCCTTCAATGGCATGGTGATGCGTCTCAGACATGTACAGCGACTCAATGCTCTCTCTTCTAATGACTCCAATCCTTCGGGTAACTCCAAATCTGTCAGCTGTTGGCATGTAGAAAATGCACCAGGTCCAATAGTCCTGACAGAAGGCATGGTGATATTTCTCAATGGGCAATGATGGAATGCGCACACTTTGATTGTTTCCAGCTTGTCACCAAATTCTACATCCGTCAGGTCTCTACAATGGCCGAATGCCCAAGCTCTGACGATCTTGATACCCAGCAATTTAACACTCCTCAATGACCAGCACCCAAAGAATGCAGACTCTTCAATCATTTCGATATCGTCATGAAACTCCACAGAAACTAGTTGATAACGATATTGGAATGCCCGTCTCGGAATTATTTTGACGTCTTTATGGATTCTTGCACGTCTGACACCATCGGGCACTTGTTGATCTCCGCCCATGTAGACAAAAATCTCATCATCCTCAAGCGCCTCTGCCATTATTATTATTATATCGCCTTCTATTATTTACAGTGGTGTGATGAATGGAATAGATGTAACTTTGAGCTCTTGCCCAGTTCGCTTACATCGATGTTGTTTTGTCTTCAGCTTTTTAGCAATGACGAAAAATGAATAATGATTTTTTCGTCACGCGGAACGCGAAGTTCAAGTGAAAGTATTATTTATTCCTACGTTGAACCACAGAAACTTCCTTTCCTCTTCGTTCCTCCTCTCCATCCTCCAGCTCCCACCTACCTGCCTACCACGCCCTCCACCCATTTGTGAAGTGCCGCCGCTAACTAATAACGATCTGTTGCTTTTGAAATGGTCTCGGCCTATAGTGATCAACCAGCGTCTTTGGCGGCTGGAGAGTCAGATTCTTCTCCAACTAGCGTTCCCAATCCACATCAAAATGCAAATGTTCACCATCAAACCCAATTGGATCAGAATCATGATGTGGTTGTTTCTACGTTAGCCAATCTTCAGCAGCAGATGCAACTGCTTCTAAAACAGCATGAGAGTCTCTCTGCTAAAAATTCTGCTGCACTATCTGTAGCTCGTAAAAGCAATCATGAGCAAAAGATAAAACGTGATGAGCTCTTGAATCAAATGAACAACTTAGCTAAACAACTTACAGACATCGAGCATAAGAGGCAGCAGTACAATGATGCTAAATCAAAAACAAACAAAGCATTCAGCAGGTCGACAACATTTATGATACTCCAATTAGAAAAACTTACTGCCGAAAATAGGCAAGTTGTAATGGACGAAGCTAACAAAAATAGGGATCTGAAGATGATGAATGAAAAGCTGTTCACTGAGCTGGACCAATTGACAGCGGAAAATGCTCAGTTGGCTCTTGAGGCATCCAGATCCAACGAACAGCTATTGGCCGAAAATGAATTATTATTGCACCAAAGCGATCAACTCGCTAGACAAATTGCCGATGCGAATGAAGAGCTGAAAAGAAAGAATAAGCAAATCTCTGAGCAACTCAACAAGCTAGCTGCTCTTGTCTCTACAGCTGACAAGCAGGCTGTTGATTTAAATGAAATGAATTCTATCCAGAGCCGCCAATCTCGAAAGAGAGTTGCGCATGAAATGGAAGACGACAATCATGATGATATTTGTGATGATGTTATGGATCAGTACACAAAGTGTTGTGTATGTCTCGAACCCTATGAAGTAGAACCAGGAGCGTCCTGTGAGAACCGTCTGCCAATCAAATCTGCCACATGCTCTCACACTCTATGTGAAAGTTGCGTGGATAATTGTTTTGCAAGTCTATTGGCGAGTGGAAAATCTAATGTGAGGTATGTTACTTGCCCACAGTGTAGAACTAAGAGAGCGTTCGACGTACAAAACAAAGTGGTAGACTGCTTCCTACGAGAATACATAATGCGATGTAAAGCAGTTTCTAAACGAAGGGTGAAGTCAAAGGATATGAGGGAGACGGCAACAGAAGATTCTGACGAGGTAATAAGCATAAGAAGTTCAAGCGTCGACTCTACTTTGAATTCGCCAACCATGACACCTTCCAGGACAGAAACAACAATGTGGGATGCCGGGTTTTAATATTTTCATTGAGTAAGCAATATCAAAACCAATTCAGCTCTAACATTCCAACAACGTGAGAAAAGGCAACACATTCTTGATCACAATGCTCGCACCTGATGTGATACCAATCTCTTTCCTTGCCCTCTTCAGTTGCCTCCTCGTAGTTCGGACTCCCTCCCTCTCAAGTATACCTCCCTTACTGTCATCAAGATTGGCCTTCCAAAGAGCAAGTTCCAGTAGCGTTGTAGCCTCCTTCAATACTTTTTGGTGTTCAGCTTTGAAGTAATGGAGACGGTGGATGACTGATCTAATCCATGCCTGTATTGCTTCTGTCTTTGAATAAATATCAGTGTTGGGAGTTGGGAAGAACTTCGTTGATTATATTGATTTCTCCCTTCATTTCATTTCTCCAGCTCTCCAGATGCAACGAGGCAACCGTATTGTATAGATGTCCCCAACTAGATTCACTGTTACTAGCTGTGGGCAATTTTCGAATGCACCGTTGCCAATCATTTCACTTTTCAATGGCATAGCGATGCGTCTCAGACGGGAGCATTTGAATGTGCCTCGTTGTAGTGTCTCCGATCCTTCGGGCAACTGCAAATCTGTCAACTCATAGCAATCCATAAATGCACCAGGTCCAATAGTCCTGACAAGTGGCATGGTTATGTCTGTCAATGAGATGCAATAATCGAATGCGTGCCGTTAGATCGTTTCCAGCTTGTCGCCGAATAGGTGGTAGGTAGAGCGGTTGAAAAACTACAATAGCCAATGACAAACTATGTTCTTCAATACTCTCATTCTAATTTGAGAAAGGGCAAAACATTCTTGATCACAATGCTCGCACCTGACGTAACGCGTATTTCTTTCCTTGTTCTCTTTCGTTGTCTCCTCGTTGGGCGGACTCCCTCCCTCTCACCTCCCTCATTGTCATCAAGATTAGCCTTCCACAGAACGAGATCAAGCAGCGTTGTGGCCTCCTTCAATAATTCGTTGTGCTTAGCTTTGTAGTAATCGAGTCGGTGGGTGAGTGAGCGTATTGCTCCTGTCTTTGAGTAATGTTCAGTATTCGATAAAGTGTGGTTTATTCGATCGATTCCATCCTTCATGTAATTTCTCCATTGCTCCAGGTGTAAAGAGGCAACAGTTTTGTGGATCCCCCCAACTAGATCCACTGTTGTAAGGTTTGAGCAGCCATAGCATACGTTATTTTCGATCATTTCACTTTTCAATGGCACGGCGATGCGTTTCAAACGTCGGCAGTTGCAGAATGCGCCTTCTTCTAGTGTCTCCAATCCTTCGGGTAAATCCAAATCCGTCAGCTGTTCGCAGTAACAGAATGCCCACCTTCCAATAGTCCTGGCAGATGGAATGGTGATGATTCTCAATGCGGTGCAATCATAGAATGCATGATTTTCAATTATTTCCAGCTTGTTGCCAAATTCAACATCCGTCAGGCCGGTGCAATGTTTAAATGCCTCGCTTTTGACGATCTTGATACCCAGCAATTTCACACTCCTCAATGACCAGCACCCACCTCGATTATTTCGATATCATCATGGAACTCAACATAGACTAGTTGAGAACGATGTTGGAATGCCCGTGCTGGAATTATCTTGACGTCTTGATGAATTCTTGCACGTCTGACACCATCGGGCACTTGTTGATCGCCGCCCATGTAGACAAAAATCTCATCATCGTCCTGCGCCTCCTCCATCTTATGATTATTGCCTTCTATTCTATTATCTTCAGAGCTTTTGAGCAATGACGAACAATGAAAAATGTTTTTTTCGTCACGCGGAGCAGTCAAAATGCGTACTAATTCCTACTTACTTTATTCACAAATGCCAAGCTTCTCTCAAGACTCTTCAAGCCCAAGGCCAAGCAAGCCATCTTATGCTCATGAGAGTTACTCCTATGCACTGAGCCGGCAAACAACACGATGATTAATCGATCGAGCAACGTCTCAGCACGACGTGCCGCCAATAGCGGCAGAAGTGACAATGGCGGCGGCAACAACATTGTCATCCTCGCTGATAATCATCAGCCAGCTTCATCTTCCAAAACGAAGGATCGAAAAAGTACGTCAAGACGTAGCAGTAGCAGCTTTATCCTGCCTTTCTTGATAGCTTCATTTACGCTACTCATGATGATAGGTCGTCCCTTCCTCCTTCCATCGTCCTCTTATACTACCAAAAGTGATCATAATAATGCAGCATTATTACAGCTAAGACCATCCACTAATATCATCAACTCCTCAAAGTACAAACTAACACCCAAACACAAATTTCCCAAAGGATGGAAACACTTCTCCTACGACCACATCCGACATCACTTCAACTGTCGAGAACGTTCCAAAGACATGAACAAACCATTGCCCTCCCTCGAAGATTGGAACTTTTTACGACGAACATATACACAAATAGTCGATAATACAATCAAACCATGGAATGATGATTTAGTTCCACCAACAATGGGATATTCACTCACACCGGGGATACCCGTCCCACCACCCTATTACGCCAAACATTCTCCTGGGAAAGGTCGAGGACTATTCGCTTCAAGGTTCATTCCAAAAGGGGAACTGGTCCACGATGGAACAGTTAGCGATGTCATCTTTCCCAATGATTTGAAATTTCGTGAATTTATCTTTGCCCTTCCCCGTGATTATGCCTGTGATGCTGCCGAGTGGGTATGGATGCAACAATTGGAAGAGGATGGGGATTATCATTTGTTAATGGGGATTAATATTTCGGCATTGATGAATAGTGGTGGTGCCGAATGGGGGGATAGAGAGTCCGAGATGGTGAATGTTGTACCACCCTCATCGTATTCGGGAAAGTTTTATGCGACGAGGGATATTGAGGAGGGGGAGGAGATATTGACAGATTATGATGTGTATTATACGAAGTGGTCATTGGTGGGTCTTGGGGAGAAATAAGATAGAGAGGTGTGTTTGTGTGTGTGTGTGTGTGACGGAGAAACCTTGTCTCGTTATTCTTTTATGGATCAGTACTCATCGTAGACGCAATGGTTGCTATCTATATCTTTCACTGAGACTGAACGAAGCACAAAAACGAGGAACTTGTATAGAACACATCGTCCATGGATGTATCATCAATAATAGGATTACTTTTGCTTTTAAAGAATACGATAAGAGTAGATATATTGTAGCTCTAATCCTCTCCCTCACTCAAATCATCCAATCCAGCAAGCGTACCCGAAGTATCATCCAATCCAGGCATTCCCATACCACCACCCATCCCAGGAGGCATACCCATACCACCAGCACCACTCATCTGATTCATAATCATTTGAAAATCCTCCTCCCCCATCCCCTTGACAACCTCCACCAATCCCCCCATCATCTCCTTCCACTTTTCCTCATTAGTAACAATCTCCTTCATCCCATCCCATCCTCCGGGAAACACACCAGCCATTTGTGATTTCATCTGTTCCATCATTAACTTCATCATTGGATTATCTCCATTCTCCATTTCATTCAATGCCGATAGAAGAGCCTGACGCATCGTTTCAAGTTGTTCATTCAATTTGGTTGGATCATTGAGCATTTCTTTAAATTGTGGCGAGGAGAGAAGAGCTTGCATCTGCTGCATGGATTGTTCGAGTTGTTCCGGGGAGGGTGGTTGGGAGAGGTCGGGCATGCCGGGAATATTGTCTAGCCCCGAGAGGAGGGAGGAGAGTCCGTCGGTAGAAGAGGGTGGTGAGTCGGAAGAGCCTCCTCGGATGGATGTGGCTGTGTGTGACCATGAGGAGGAATATGGTGATGTTCTTTTGTTGCTTCTATTCGATAATGATGATGTGCTTGAGTGAAACATATTGGTGGATTTTGCATCCGAAGATGAGGCGCATGATAATAGCTGAAAGATTGAGTGTGAATGATGCATCAAGAAGTGAGAAGCAGTGAGCAGAAAAAATGGTGAGCTCAGCTTTGCAATATCACAAAGAAATAATGTTTCGACAGCCACCACCCAACATTTAATTGATATCTCTCTAACTTTCCTCTTACAGTATAGACAGGCAGGCTTATGCTGCAAAGAGGAATCACGTGATTTTGATGTATGTATGAAAGATTTGCCACAGAACAAAAAGTGACGAGACGATGCACATCATGTGTGTGTACTCCAAGAGCCATCACTCACCGCTATAACGAGCGAGCTTGACCTCATGATTGTAATAATATATATATAATTTAGCAGAAGCGAAGATGATCCGATAGATCCAGCAACGAACAGTTTGTGTGATTGCAATTGGAATTTGTAGCTCGGCCGGTCGGTCGCTACGATCGATACGATCAATGAAAAATGCAAATCCACGTGGAAAAAACAAAAATAAGATAGCTGTCTTGATGATAGATGGAAGATACTGTCCGAACGCCTCTGTATTTCGCATACTGACGGAATCATTTCTTGCTCTTGCTTACTTGAAGCTCCATTTCCGTTGAGCTTGGTAAATCAAGAAATGCTCACGTTTTGATGCCGACCACCGGCAAATCCCGCCCACCATGCAAGAAATGATAACTCAACTCTCTTTCATTCATTTCTCATGATTCAAATTCAAATATGTCTACTATTACTACACTACACATCTACATAGGCTTTACGCTTGGGCTTCGGAATGTTGTGCTTGACAAGTTGTGTTGTTTATCGATTTGGCACTCTGTCGTTACATTGTTGACACCATTGGGTGTTCAGATTCATCAACACAGTCTTCTCGAACTCCTCATCTTCCCCAGCGGCAGCGGATTGTACTAGCATAATTGCTACATCTACCAGCGGATTGTACTAGCATAATTGCTACATTGCCATTGCTACCGACGCCATGTTTTGCCAAGAATGTGGTGGCTTTCCGAACATAATGGTTCAAGATGCGCATGGAGATTTGTCAAATGATCTGCACAATCTCATACTCCAGGAGGGAGGAGAGGAAAGTGAAGCATTGATTCTACTAAACAATTGGATTCTTATGAATGAGCAAGAAGGAGGTTCCCATTGTGGAGGCAGTCAAGGCTTTATCGAAGATGAAGATGAGCAAGGGCAAGGAGGTGGAGATGTAGTATATGATCTTGATCTTGATGGAGATAAAGGGGAATGCTACGAAGAAAAAGAAGGAGAGAGGAAAGGAGTTGAAGTAGACAGACAAGCACACACACATCATTCCAAGGTGAAGGAGACTCATGCTCATGGCAGCAGCAGCAGCAGCAGCAGCAGTAGTACTGAGACTAATAAGGCGGTAAATGCCCTGGCATTGCCGGAGAAGGCCAACAAAACACAGGCAGAGGAGGTGATGAAAGGCGTCACAGTCCTCGCCCACAATGACAAGTCGGCAATGCAGGCATTCGAGGTGGCCAAAGAGGAGGCAGCTGGAACGGAAACCGAAACGATGTTGGGTGACTTGGAGATCACTCTCAACTCTATCAAGCCAAAGCCGACACCGGTGAAAACTCTTCGTATGACGGAGGAATCTCCTAATTTTCAGGATGCATCATCCCCACCACCGCTTTCTACCCGTAGTCCAACATCTCAGTTTGAATACGATGTCATGAATGCAACGCACCAAAATCTTGACTTCGACCGTCTACAAAAGAGTTACTCCTATTCTCTAATGGACGAAGATAAATCAATTTCATCCGAGGACTCAATCGTATCAGAGGCAGAGCATACTCACGACACCGACGGAGCTGGAGCTGAAGACGATGAGCAATCCGATGGGTTGCTGCCTGCTTTTGTTGATCATGTCTTGTCTCCTATGGCACCTTTATCAGACTACATGTTTTGCCGAATGAAGAGTAATCTTCCTGACATTGTTGAGGATGTGAGTGAGTTTTTGTCGAAGGATTTGCATCACCTCGTTTTCAATTGTGAGGGAGAGGAAGCGGCACAAGATGAATCAGTGATGGAAGCAGGAGATGATACACAAGCAGAAGAGAAGGTAGATGCAGAAAAAACGCAAGAGCAAGAGCATAAGGAGGGGTTAGCAGAAAAGGAGGAGGATGGAGTAGAAACAGCTTGGGGCACTTGCCCCGATGGACAGGGCGGAGGAATAAGAGCAGGGATGCAGGCCCGGTTTGAGTGCGCCTCGTATAACCCAGTGACAGGATTCGTATTGAGGAAGGAAGGAAGGCCTGACCCAGCGGGAGACGAAGTGCTCATTAGAGTAGATGCTACCACTATTTCTAGCCGAGACTGTAATGAGAGACTCCACCGCGATAGCGGTAACAAGACGAATCCTATGGAGTTCATTAATGATAATACGGGCCTCATTGAATTTTGGGTGCCAGGGCATGAGATTGTTGGACACGTCATACGTACAGGAACGGACGCAGGGGCTGAGAACTTGCTAGGCAAACGTGTTGCTGCCTTACTGCCGTATGGAGGTGGATGCTCTCAGTATGCCTGTGTTTCAGCCAAAGATGTGATTGTTCTACCAGTCGCGGCGAATAGTACTGAAGTAGTTGCACTGCTATCGTCGTACATGGCAGCTTATCAATGTTTGGATACTGTTGTCGGTATTGAGCCAAAGGCAGAAGATGGTGTTGAATCAGAGTCAGAAGGAGATGAGACTGAATTCCAGTCTGTGGCTGTGGTTCCTTCTGACGTAGATGATGATGTGAAATCAAATGGAGAGTCCTTTGATTGTAGTATCGCGTCGTCATTAAAAGAGGAAGATGTTGAATGGGAACGTAAGGGTAAGATAACTGATGATACTGAGTCGAATCTTTTCTCACAACAATGTAATGAGGAAGATTCTGAACATGAACCAAAGGAAGATGAAAGGGTCACGCAGAAGGAATCTACCGTCGATGTTGAGCCAAAGAATGAGGAGAATATTCACGGGGAGGAACCAAAGATCAAGGATGACGCAAAGGTAAATGATGCTGAATCAATGAAAGAGAATGGCAATGGCAACGAAGTCAAACCAGAGGAAGATGATAATGTGAAGCCGAAGGCAGAGGAGGATACTGAATCTGAATCGAAAGCGAAAGGAGAAGAGGTTGTTGATGTTGAAGTACAGGACATGTCCTTGGTTATGAACAGTGGTGGGCCAAAGCTTAGTCCTCTTTACGGCATGAAGGTGTTGGTTGTCGGCGCCTTAAGTTCAGTCGGGTTTGCTTTGGTTGACCTGGCGAGGAATGCCGGCGCAAATGTCCACACTTTGTCGGATAGCACAGACAACTTGAGTTTGAATGTTCTCCGTGACATGGGTGCTAGGTACTGGTATCCCTTGACGAGCAAGTCAGCTTGGGAGTCAGATTGGAGAGCTGATATTGATTTGATTATTGACACAATCGGAAATTCCAATTACTACCCGTCCTTCTACACTGTTTTGACGACTCGTGGCCGACTTGTAAGGTTGCACACCACTTCCTGCGAGAAGAAGTTCGACACATTCTCAACAGTCGCACCAGCACCAGGCATGCTTCAAACATTGAAGAACACGATGACGATGAAGGATTACAAGCAACGTGTCATCAAAGACAAGACTGTTGACTACAATATATTCAACAGCTACGAAGATGATAAGGACTTGTTTCAGGCAGATCTTGCCTCTTTGCGTTGCTTGCTTCAAGTTGGCAAAATTGGACCTAAGATCGTCTCCCGAGTTGGCTTTGACAAGCTTGAAGGTGAATGGAGGAAGATGATGGAAGAAGATGGCGGGATTATGTCACGTGGCATTATTGTAGTGCATCCCTGGAATGGAAGTTAAGTATGTAGGCTTTACCCGGGTCGTGAGCGTGAGAGTTTTATGTGTGAAAGTGGGAAGAAAGGAGTGCATTTGAATTTGTTTAGTGCACGATAGCTCCAACCAAAGAGCCGAAGTAGAAGTAGTTACTCGATCTCGATGATCGATTGCTACAACTACAAAATACATTATTAGGAACTTTATTTGTGATACCATTTCATGTTTGATATTATTTATGCACCATCTACACAAACACAAAAGCTACTCCGACTCCGATTCTTTTGTTTTGATATTACAACCATATGGCCATGCCCATAAGCTTTACTTATTTATGCAACTTCCTCATACTCATACTCACATAAAACTTTGAAACAAATTTGAACATGCGAAAGTTTGGAAGCGAAAGCCTCCGAGTCACTTACTTACTTATGTCTCGTATGATGTGTCTGAACGTTATTTGATTGAGTCACATCCACATCATCACATCGATCTGGCGCGCTGGGCTGATCTGATGGATCTTCAATGAACTTGCCTCTTATTTGCCTGCTCTCAGTCTAAGTAAAGAGAGCAGCTCCTTGCTCATAAATACTTCTTCGGTTGTGGTAACATTGTGGTAGAAGAATAGATCTGTAGAGAGGCTGTTATCAATAACACTACTAATCATCTCATTGGATCAAAAATGGCAAGCAACCACCCAGCGCTCCTCCCCTTCATCGAAAGTCGGCAGACACGTCACGCCTACATCGACCGCACTCAAACACTGCTATCGGCGTTCACACCTAAGGATCAAGATGTCACCATAACGCTGCCCAACATAAACACGAACGATGAGCGTCGCCCAACTTCAACTTACATTATTCGCTCTCCGTCGTCGAAAGAGTTGGCTGTGCTACTGGATCCTCAGCAGTGCAACTGTCGTCTATCTGACACATCATCATCGTCGATTAAACTCATGTATCGTGCTGCTGGAAATGGAGAAGCCCCCTCCATGGCCACATGGGATGTATCGTCCTCACTGAAGGACCAAGTTCACAATTGCTGTTTTGGCGGACAGGTGATTATCGGCGTACTACTCGATGGTCCCGATGCAGTCGTCGTTGATGCCAAACGAAAACGCATATCGAATATGATTGGTATTTCCAACAATGGCCTCATTCAGAACTCCATTCTCGAGCCAGGATGTGCAATTCACAACAATTCCGAAGTTTCCAATACTCATGTCATGAAGTATGCTGCCATTATCGGCTGTGGATCACTCACTTGTATGGAAGAAACTGTGGCGAAAGCATCCAAATCTTGTGCGTTTGACATGTACAATGGTTCAATGGATGTGGAAGTAGGTCCAGAAGCGGGTGGGGGGCGTGTTGTTACTGTCAATATAGAGAGTACATTGGTGGATGTTTGTCATGCGTTGAATATTGATTCTAATGGTGGGACTAGTGCTCCCTTGTTACAGCTTGATAGCACAAAGAAAGAAGGAAAAGAAGTGGTGATGAATGTACTTTGCCCACATTCCTCAATCTTGCACACTCCTCAAACGAATCATGTACACCTATTACCGCACTCTTCCATCGATTCGGCAACATCCGTAGCATCGGCACTACTTCTACCTCAATCGACAATCAAGAATGGATGCACCGTGTCCCACGCCCTATTGCAATGGAATGCAACACTGACTTCTCAGTCAGATGCACATCACGTATTCTTAATGGAACGTTCGGAGGTAGGTCCACACTCCTTTACAGCAAATGCAATCTATGGTCCAGATTCACACGTAAGCGGAGGTGAAGTTCACTGTACAATCTTTGGTCCCAATGCCAATTCACATCATCAGAGTCTACTCATTGGGATCCTATGGCCTCTTGGACGAGGAAATGTCGGATACGGATCAAATGTAGGGAGCAACCATACCGGGCGTATTCCTGATCAAGAAACAAGTGTGGGGGAAGGAACATTTTGGGGATTGGGATGCGTGATTAAATTTCCAGTGGATTTGACTTCGGCTCCCTATTCGATTATTGCCGCGGGGGTTCAATTGCCACCGCAGCGGATTGGATTGCCATTTTCGTTGATTACGGATGGTCCTGGTGGGATGAATCAATTGACTCCGGGGTGGTTGCTGCATTATAGTCCTTATACGATTGCGAGGAGTGAAGTGAAATTTGCCAATAGGAGGACTGCGAAACGACATGATTTTTATACTGGATGGAAGATTTTACGCGGGGGGGTGATGGATATGCTTGTTGATGCTAGGGATGCTTTGTTGTTTCCAAAGGTAGAATCAGCAAAGATATTCAAGGGTGAAAAGGCCATTGGTGGTCTGGGTGCGAATCAGTTGACTGAGAAGGGACGTCAGATTGGAATTCGGGCTTATACGGATGCTCTTCAAAGATATGCCCTGCGTGGATTGTTGCAGAGATTGGTTGAGCTGGTCAATAGTCAGAAAGGACTAACGCTTGTGGAAGCACTCCACCATGTAGGTTTGGATGATGTCGTATCTCAGTCTTCAGGGGGTGTTGGGGCTTCTTCCAAACCAGTTGTGGATTGGCCCGTTTTGCCATGGAACGAAGCATCTCATAGCGACCCAGAAGCATTATGGAAACATCAACACTCCATCTTGATGAAGGAGATTCCATCTATCATACGCAATGGGAATGGAAACGACACGCTCTCTCAGCTTCTTCAGAAATGTATTGCATTGGAAAAAGATCATGCGGTAAGGGTGTACAAAAGTAAGTCTCGAGATGACGTCCGAGGAGCTGCCACAGTACCTGGATACAAGGATGTTCATGTTGCTGCAGAGAAGGACTCTGTAGTCTTGGCCGCAAAGGAAGAAGCTGCTATGGTACAGAAGGAGGTGATATTGGTAGAGGAAGCTTTGGGAGGAACTGCAGTGAGGAGTCGTTTGTAGTTTCATGGATCCATCGTGCGATCAGAGGAACAGATACGATAGAAAGAGGGCATTAGCTGAAACTGCCATCTGCATGACGATAATCAAAATTTAATCTTTATTTACTTGATCTCCAAGATCTTGGTGATTGATCCAAGTAAGAGGCTCTCCCTGAGAGAAATTCAACAGCATGAATGGATGCTCTGCAAGTAGTAATGGTTCGTCAGTTCCGCAAGGTAAATGGCAAAACTGAACACTGAGACCTTATGAACTCGCTGTGGAAAGCCAAGGTTATTGAAGGGGATGAGGATTCTCTTAGCTGGGAGTGGAGCCCAAAGGTTAAGGTAGAAAGCAGAGAAGAATTACATGATATGTAAGCGGGAGCACACATCACATCTTGTGCATTCTTCCTTTCAGGAACAAAATGGGAGACGAGTCTATGCAGCATCATAATTCGTCTCTCTTCGCTCGTCGGGTAGGTGCTTCTAAGAGTCCGCATTATCTAACACTTTCCCCATTGATAGACCTACCACGTGACCCACGTGATACGAAGTAATCCCAAATCATCTGCGCAAATCCCAAATCCATCATAGTTAACGCATCATCCAACCGAAACCCCCTCACAACCAGGGCACATAAAAGAATGAAAGGTGACGTCATGCAGGATGGAGAGATGAAGTTATTGTTGTGTATAAACCATTGATTGCGTGAAAGTGAAGGTTGAAGGGATTTTGTACTCCTATGGAGGTTACGATGGTGTTCCTGGGAATCGATGTAGTACTTGGACAAGATAGAATGAGGGAAAGTATGTTGTGATCATCTCTAGAAGAATTATGCTCTAACCTATAATTAACACCAAAGACTAATACCGATGATTGCAAATGAGTTTATCGAATGCACTTGGTGGCATAGATGGATCATCTTCATTGCACATAATGTCATATAAATCCTCTATTGTGGCGTTATTCTGAGCATCCAAAAGGCGTTCCAACCCAGTCTCTATGCTTGTTGCTCCTCCGACAAACGGATGCAAGTACCTGTCGAACATTGAAGCTTGACTAAACTTTTCAACGAAACCGACACAAAACCACGTCCAAGCCGAAACTAATTCTGAATCGAGTGTTGCGTGCATCCTCCTGAATTCGATGGTTCCGTAAGGCTTGAGTGACAGAAGGTTCAACGAATTCCATCTTGAGATGGTATTCATTAGAACTTCATTATCAAAGACTGTATCAAAGAGAGAGGTAGGTTCCTGTTCCTTCTTCTCTTCGCCCATTGTTGACTTCAATTTCAGACAAGAATGTACATGCTCAAACCATGCTTGCAAATTGTTCAATGTCACATGCTTTACTTGCTCTGGCTTGATTGCCAAGGTTCCATGCCTCCACGAGACCTCATTCCAACTGAATTCAGGTCCAGTGGCATACATGGGCGCAAATGATCTATCTCTCCAAACGTTTGGCATATTGAAATGGCATCCGATGACTCTATCAAAGCATACCCAGCCAAAGATGACACTGAGTAGTGATAAAGTGGCTTCAATGTCTCCACGTTGCGTTACTGCTTCTCTTGGCCATGCAGTTGGATTTATAATGTTCACATGCACGTGAATCGATGTGCCTGATTGACCTATATCTGATACTGTCGGCACAGCTACGCCTCGATTAGACGCTGCTGCATTCTTCAATACCCCATCAAGAACTAGACGGATGGAATCGCTAGCATTATCGTGCCCATCTTTTGGTGGAGGGAATGTGTGATAAAGCTCATTTGGAGGTAGTGGAGACTTGTACTCTGGGGATGATTGACTTGTTGGGATGTTCTGCTCTGGAACATCCTTCAGCAAAGCAGCTGGCATCTCTACCCTGCCCCCTAATACGAGTTCATTGAGTGTATGGATTGCCTCTACATCATCAATTAAACTTGGATCACATCTGTTGTCCTTGATGTGTTCCATAATTTGTTGGTACAAGTCAAGCCTAGTCGGAGGTGCTGCATTCTCGACGTATAAATCGTGACTGACGTTCCAAAGAAGAAGCTCATCATACAGCTCGTGGACTCGCTTGATAGAATCTTCGTCGTCGCAGTCAGGTACTCTGCCCAAATGCCACTTCCTCGCTCGTTCCACACTTTGAACAAATTGCTGCTGGTGTGTAAAACAATCATTCTCAGCCTCCGGAGGAAGTTGTACCGTTTCCAATTCCAGTCCAAATCCACGACGTCGTATTTCCACCACCGACTTATCTGTATCTTTGTTTTCGTCTACTGTTTTCTTCCTCAAGAGAACAGAATCTGCAATCTCATTTGAATGAGTTTGATTACCTTGAAAAAGACCTGGAGACCATATCACGTCTGACAAACGAAATCCTAACCGTCCGATGGGAGGAGGAACGACGTGCAAATGTCTAGTAATGCAATGATCATGATTGATAGATCCATGTTCAGATGTTATCTTGAGTCTGACTAAATACTCTGGATAGAGTTGCACAGTCTCATCATTGACATCATGCCTCCACTTGACATCAAAGGGTGGAAATATAATGGAAGTGTTGTCATTTCGCAATAATAAATTTATTTGAATTGAATTTGATGCAAGTAATGTCATTGCGGGCCTCCTTCCAATAGCATGCACCGTGATTTGAGCAAGCACTGTTAATGCAGCAGCAGTGTCGCTGTTCATATCCCAGCAGTAAGTATCGATGACTTGCTGACATAAGTCAGAGTGGTTTGTCCCCCAATCTACGTCTACTCGGAGCGTGCCATCCAGTAAATATTCCTTGAACTCATCTCCTACTAATCCATTCTCATCGTGAGATTCTGATTCGGCATGATAGCGCATTGCGTCGCCGTAGGAGGGAGAGACTTTGAGTTTTGGGTGGCATAGGTTGCAGTTCGTGAAGTTCATGTTTTGTGAGATTGTAGTGTGGAGAAAAGAGCTCGCTCTCGGTGCTCGGATCCGATGTAAAATATTGAAGATGCAAGTATCGGCACTGTGGCGCACCAAACTTACTCTCCAAGGCAATTGATAGGACGGAAACAACCGCGCAGCCTTAAGTAGCGGCGATCTCACAAACGAATGGCGGCGAGCAATCTCGTGCAGTAAGTAGCAATCTGCACAAAGTCGCCTGCATGCATGCTAGCTGCTAGAGTAGCTAGCTGGTCTCAGTCATCATAGATGGAAGATAGGAAGTTTGGATGAGCTTTTTTGGATTCCAAATTCCAAATTCTTGATCGCGCTTTTACCTATGCATTACTGGTAGAAACGTAGAAGGATCTCCTATGTACACATTCGTTCCATCCAAAAGAGTGCTAAGATCGATTGAATTACGAGCGAAGAGTTAGTTCCAGTCAGTGTTGTATTGGTTGCCGATAACAAATAAGGAGGTCTGTAAATCTAATTTATGTGGAGTTTCATGATGAGATCGAAATAATTGAGTTTGAAGCATTTTATGGCTGTAGCTCATTGCATTGCGGAGTGTCAAATTGCTGCGCGTCAAGATAATCGAATCGAGGTCTTACCTTGTGAGCACGTTGCTTGGCACATAGACGCAAATCAGCAATATTCACTGCCTTTCGGAGACGAGCCTTGGATGGAGCATCAATAATGGCATTTAAAGGAATGTTTTGAGGAGCTTGTGAGCTCCAAGTTTATGCGGATTGAAAACCATTGCTGCTGTATCTGTGAGAGGTCTGTGGTACCGAACTGAGTCTCTTAATTTTAATCGTCAAGGTGTATCGTTTCGTAGCGACATGCTGTGCCTTCTGTAGAGTGGATGCAGCATGAAGTAAAGATGGTGAGGATTTATGTATTTCATCTTCGATCTCCGGCGTTTACGATACTTATTATTTGGCTGATGACTGACGATGCATGACGTAAGCCATTTTCTTTGAGAAGGACATGCGTAATCTTATCCGGTTTGATGCCTGAATTCGCTAATGATCGCTTACGGGGGCTTTTCTAGGCAAGGTTAACCTTTTCGATTTTCTCTATGATGTATATATGGGTCGTGGCTGGTTGTCAGGTACCGTAAGACTTCCCTATCGTATAGACCCTTTTAACGGGGGCACGCCCAGTTGGTTTCCCCACGTTTTAAGATTTTTTTAGATTTCCTGTCCCCGCTACGAT
>JALLBH010000986.1:0-12102 GCA_036940005.1 Skeletonema menzelii
GAGAAAACAGACGAAGTTTAGTGGTAGGTCAGGGAGTAGGTTGATGAGTAGGAGAGGAGGATCGATCTTGAAAATAAATAAGACAGTCTCTTTGTACAAGTCACACATGACTTTTATCATCGCTCAAAATAACCCTTCCGCCCCTGCTATATATCCTTTACGATGGTACAATACAAGAACATAATAAAACATACTCAGTAAAATAGAAAGATGAAGCTCACCACCGCCCTCATCAGCCTCGTCACCATTCGTGGGGCGTATGGAGGTAGTAGGACAGCCTCTACGAAATCATCCAAGTCAAAATCTAGCAAAGCCATATGCATCGAAGATAGCTAGCTCGTTATCGTTTTCCTTGTCATTATCTTTTCCGTCCAAGTCTGGAAAGTCGTCAAAGTCTGGAAAGGGACACTCATTGTCATATTCGACGAAGTCTGGAAAGGCACACTCGTTGTCGTATTCGTCAAAGTCTGGAAAGAGCGAATTCGAAGTATGTGGGCCATGTGCTCTAGGTGCAGTCTAGGTGATTTCATGTCCATGTGGAACAAATGTTGGCTTTTGCAGGCTTGAGTTTATTGACTTTATTGACATTACTTGTGATGCAAAGGCATGTACTCCATTTTGTTCCCTGCTTGAACCGGTTTGCGAGCCATGTGATAAAGGAGGACTTTTTGGTGCTACCTGCCCTCAAGAAAGTACCAACTGCGAAATCTCCTTCAATGTGGACGCAGAGCCTACCTGCGTAAGCTGTGACTGTGTCATTCCTGTGGACATTCAGTGCGGCCCGTGCAAAGAAGCAGTTCCCATCGGTTGTCCAGATGTTGAGGGGTTTTGTGAGCTTGATTTTCAGACCCTGGAGTGTGTAACATGCACTGACGAAGCATGTCCCAACTTACCGCTTGACCAGTGCTCTCAACCTGCCGGTGGGGATGCGAGAAGGTTGGGGGTGGGCAATGAGAAGTGGGGTTCCAAGTTTGAGTTAGGGTTAGGGTTAGGGTTGTAGATCAGGTTTAGATTCCAACAGGCAAGATATTGATACTCTATGTCTATGGCAATGATAACTTGAGCGGTTGTGTGTACAGAATGATGCTGATACGTTTGTGTGAGAGAGTGAGAAATACTTCCTCATTTAATCATGCTTATTGCTTACCATACTCATCGTATCAGAAATATAATATGTAATAATAATTTAACAGAAATTTTATAGTACGTCTGGTGGGCCCTCCAGGGGCGAAGTTATCTATTGTAGTCTAACCAACATCTTACTGCATGCAGTATATTGTTTCCCAGATCGCACTATCAGAAATATAATATGTATGTAATGTATGTTAACTTTGCGAACAAAAGTACTTCTGAAGAGGTTCCCCCAGAGTTCCAGGTAGCAGGTAGCTTCGTTGCCAGTTTGTTGCAGTTTGTTGCGACACTTTTTGACTTTTTGTGTCGTATCTACATATTTCAAGTGCAAACCACCCTCCGCTCGTTCCGCCAGCTACTTAGCAGCACTCTAGCTAGAGAGAGAGAGAGAGCTAGCCCTCCGTCTCCACTCCGTCCCTCCCTACCACACTAACACAGCCAGATATGATGACTTATGTTGCTTAATCCAGCTAGTGGAATAATGACTCCTATAATGAAGTGCTGCCGCCAAATCTCTCCTCCTCGTCTTCTTCGCGCAGCGCTTGTTGCAATCGGCACATTATTATTTCTACCATCATGCCATCAGGCAAATGCATTTTTATCGCCACCATCATTCACCAAACGAATGAATACGATGCCAGCACAACCCCTCAATACTATCGCAATATCGCACACAATGCCATCCTCTGTCACCTCTCTTTATGCTATGCCTTCGCCGTCTCTGATTTCATCGTCTAATCACTGGGGCAATGTCGCGGCACTATCCTTCACGGCATCTCTCGCTCAACTATTAGGGAAGACAACACTAGTCGGTAAACTCCTCGGAGCTCCTGTCACTGCAATGGCAGTTGCATTTGTTTTATCCAGCGTGGGAGGTATACCATCATTCGTATCTACTACTTCTGCACCAACAGAATGGCTGACGGTCCTTCCGCCGGGGGGAAGTCCATCAAGTTCATTTCTACAAAATGTTTCTTTGACATTGGCAACCCCGCTTCTTCTACTTGGGACAAGTCTAAAAGGGAATGCGCTGAGACAGTGTGGTAGCTTATTAGGGTCGTTCTTCGTTGCATCTTTCGGAACTTTGGCCGGTGCAATGGCTGCTTTCTCCATTGCCACAATACCACGAGCACTTCTAATGTCTGTTCCGAATCAAGATGGGTTGAAAATAGCTGCTGCCCTATTGGCGAAAAACATTGGAGGGGGGATCAATTATATGGCGGTTTGTTCGTGTCTGAATGCAAGTCCTGAGAGTATCGCGGCAGGACTTTGTGTTGATAATGTGATGGCATTGGTTTATTTTCCATTGGTGAGCGTGCTAGCTTCAAAATATAAAGATGTAGTTGATGATGATAACGGTGACTTGATTGAAAAGGAAGAGAGTGATGAATCGAACGAAGAGAATGATGACAAGAGTGACCTATCACCGGTGGAATCACTCTCGCATGCATTTACACTAGCTGCAATTTTGACTGCTGGTGGGCAATTCATCAATTCCAAACTGCATTACGTGACAACCAGTCCACTCAATCTATCCCTACCAATCACAACACTCTTGACGGTAATCTTCTCGACATATTATCCACCCAACATGTTTTTATCACCATCATCAACAAAGGAACGCAATTCTGATCCAAAAAGTAACAACATTGCAAAGGCTGGAGAAACGCTTGGCACGTCATTGCTGTATCTCTTCTTTGCTACAGCTGGTGCTCCTGGGTGGCGATTAAAAGAATCCATTCAGCAATCTTTTCCTTCGATTGCAACTTTTTTGATAATAATGTATGGAATCCACGGATTGATACTGTGGTCGCTCAAAAAGCTAGTCGAAGTAACAAAGATGGACAAATCCAAGTATTGGAAGAATGTAGTTGCTCCTCAACGACTGCTAACTGCTTCTTCGGCTGCCATTGGTGGACCAGCCACTGCTGCAGCTTTAGCACAGTCGAATCATTGGGAGTCGTTGTTGACTCCAAGTCTTTTGGTTGGAAATGTAGGTTATGCGTTGGCAACGTTTATTGGGCTATTATTTTATGGGGCTGCGAACAAGTCATTGTTGTAGATGAATCTTATGCATGTGTGATCTCATGCTCATGCAGCTAATCTAATAGAGAATATGTCCATGATATAGCCTGTCATACAGACATTATCACCGACTTCAATGGCGTCAATGGCGGTAATGTGCAGATACGCCACGAGAAGGAACATAAAATACCCGTGAACATGGAAGTAAGAATTCATCTCGAAAGAATAGAGAGCAGCAGATGTATGAATTTTGTCTGATTCTGATATAATGATACCTCATCCATGGTCACCCCTACCTCGGCTACCCCTTCGTTTCTTGCTTCTACTGCTCATGTTGACTTTGTTATCATGCCTGTCATTAGATTCTTGCTCGAGCAATGTCCGTCGGCGGAATGGGACGTCGGCGCAAGATGCATTGGCTACCAGTTCCTACCTACCTTTCGTAAAATAGGGATGTTCCTCTGCACACAACAATATTGTACAGCTCAGCTCAAGCAAATAGCTCTACTATCACAATCACCAGGATGCTGTTCCCCCAGTTGATAACGCTATCGCTACTCCCAGCAACAGTATGCTCTTGGGCATCATTCACAGCACTGTCGCACTCCAAAAGAACATCATTTTCGTCTTCATTGATCGCCCTATCCAAATCATCGGAGCTATGGAACGTCGAAAAAGTCGATCACATCTCCGAATGGACGACAGCTGCTCTTACTAAAACTTATCCGAATCCGCTATCACTCAAAGATAATGTACCTTCATCATGGTTCGTCGGACTGAATGATGCAGTTGCCATGAATGTCAAGATTGATGCACTTGAAACTATCGATGAAACTTGTGTTCTCTCTGATGATGACGACGACGACTCTGAAGAAGAATGCACCAGCCGTCGTGGAGGAATCAACGCCGAAGCATTCATCCTGGCAGGACCACGAGCCAAAATCAGCTTTGATCCATCGACATCCAAAGCCGCCATTGTCACCTGCGGGGGATTGTGTCCCGGACTGAATTCGGTATTGCGTGAAGTTGTCATGTGCCTCTCGCGACAATATGGAGTGCAAGATATTGTGGGTATACCCAAGGGGTATCGTGGATTCTTGTATCCGGAGGAATGGAAGAGTTTGGATGAAGATGTAGTGCAGAATCTGCACAATCAGGGTGGATCAATGTTGGGAAGTTCAAGGGGTGGACATGATACTGGTGCTATTGTTGACTCGCTTGTAAAGGAGGGGATCAACTTGCTCTTCATTAGCGGTGGGGATGGTACCGTGAGAGGAGCTGCGAAGATTGCCGAGGAAGTGAAACGTCGTGGATTGGCGATTAGCGTTGCATGTATTCCCAAAACGATTGATAATGACATACCGCTGATTGATAGAACATTCGGCTTTGAGACTGCGTGTGAGGCGGCATGTGAAGCTATTAACGTCGCTAATACAGAGGCGGAAGGTTTCCCTTTCGGTTTGGGCGTGGTCAAAGTAATGGGCAGGAACAGTGGCTTTATTGCGATGCATTCCTCCCTTGCAAGTTGTGTTGCGGATTTATGCCTTGTGCCCGAGGTGGACTTTTACTTGGATGGAAAGGGTGGCATTGTTGATCATCTCTATGAAAGATTATTGATGCATGATAAAGCGGTGGTTGTTGTGGCAGAAGGTGCTGGGCAGAAACTTATGGCAGAAATGGGCGCAGCTGGGGAGGAGGTCAAAGATGCATCTGGTAATGTGCTGTTGGATGATATTGGCCCATGGCTTTGCAAGCAACTCAAACAGCGTTTGGATGAAAAGCTAGAGGAAACATCTATTCATGGTGACAAATTGACATTGAAATACGTGGATCCATCCTATATGGTACGAGGAATACCACCTAATACTGCCGACAACTTGTACTGTCTACAGCTTGCACACAATGCCGTACACGGAGCAATGGCCGGGTTGACAAATTTCATTGTTGGTTCTGTGAACACTAAAGAGTGTTACGTCCCGACAAACATGGTGGCGAACAAGCGAAATGTCATCGATACAAGCCATCAGTCATTGTGGGAAATGGTTGTTTTTTCGACAGGACAGCCGTCATTTCAGACCAACGACGACAAAGATGATTAGGACGCTGTTACGACTGCATCAGGTGGTACTACAATTTAATTGCAATAGCAAACGACTTAGCATCGTGATCCTCAATAGCATTATCTTAGATCATTATCTGCTTACTTTCTTCATCCCGACATACACCAATGAAAAGTCATCATGTATGATCAGAAACATAGCATCTCACAACACTACTCCGACTAGGCTGTCGTAACTTCAATAGCGCCCTTGTCTCAATCTTCTTCACCTTTTCCTTCTCCACCCCAAACTTAGCACTGATATCCCCCAGCGTTTGCGGCTTACCATCATCCAAACCAAATCGTAATCGAATTACCGCCTGCTCTCGAGGCGATAATGTCTTCACCAATCGTTTGATGTCTTCCTTGAGCATTTGTTGGTCAATCAATTCTGATGGCGAGGGTTGATCCGTATCTTTGACGAAATTATCCATCGTTGTCCCATCAGTACCACCCCCAGACGAGTTGGACCCCTTCCCCTTTCGTGCATCGATCGTCTTATCCAGACTTGACACCCCCTTCGCCGACTGTCTGTAGAAATTCAACTTCTCCACACTCATCCCCACTTTCTCTGCCACCTCCTCATCATTCGGTCTACGTCCCAACTGCGTCATCAACACACGTTCTTGAATCCGAATGTCATTAATCCTTTTAATCGCGCTTGCGGGGACCCTCATCGCTCGTGACTGCTCACTCACATTCTTCGTCACTTCCTTTTGTATCCACCAAATCGCATATGTCGAAAATCGGAATCCCAACTCTGGATCAAACTTTTCAGTAGCACGAGTTAACCCAATGATACCCTGTTGACATGCATCTTGGAATTGGACGGAGTTACTTTCGGCTTTGGATGCAAAGGGTGATTTTTTGACAGCTTGACGGGCGACAGTTATGACAAGGCGGAGGTTAGCCTCGATTAATGCGGCTTTGGCTCTTTGGGAGCGTCGGATTTGTTGTTTGAGGGAGGGGACGGTGTGGTTGGTTGCTGCGGCCCATTGAGCAAATGTTGGTGGACTGTGTGTGTGTGTATTTGGTTTATTGCAACAGATGGGGGAGAGGGAGGGAAAGAATGATGTGTGTGGTGAGACGTTTTATCATTCATCAAACAACCAACCGAACCAAAGAAACAAATGACACTAAATATAATATGACACTCACCGCAACAACTCCTCCTCCAACTCCATCCTCTTCTCCTCCAAAATCATCAACATCCTGACCTGCCTTCCCAACAAAACCTCATCATCCTTATGCAATAATTCATGCTGTCCCAAACTCTTGGTATAGGACGAAATCGAATCTGATCCCGTCTCCTTCACCGTTGCCCGTATCGACATTCGTCGTTTATTACTAGCATTCCGACGTTGTGCCGCTACAGCGGAGGTATCGTGAAGGTTATGAATATTCCGTGTGGTGGCTACCACTCTGCCCCCCTCATCGTCATCTTGTTCGTCTTCATCATCGGCATGACTACTCACACTTTCTTTGGCCTTACGTCTTGCCTCCTCACTAACTTTCGAATAGGTATGAAATTGAGCCAATTGTTGAGCAGCCTCGGGTGAATCATCTGGTAGATAAGGGTTGATTTCACCCTCATCGTTAAGTAGGAGAGATTGAAGACGTAGATTGACCTTATTGGCATTCTTGATGCCATTGGTATCTACTGCCGATGTTGTTGACTGATTTTTACTGGGTCGTCCCCTTCGTCGTGGTTTGCTCGTGCCATTATTTGTCTTGGTATCATCCTTGTGGGATAACTCTACATGACCATTCTTATCGACAGCCGAGGGACCTAAATCAACATCGTACGGTGAAGCAATGTAATCTGGTGTGAATTGTTCAAATACGTTATTCTTTCGGCGGCGTGGGGCAACACTATTAGTTGTTGAGGGGGCGGTACGTGGAGGTGCCGCAATGTAATTTTGATTGGTAGGTTGATGATGACTTCCGACTCGTTTTCGGACGGCGTAGTGTTGTGTCGCGGTCGTCTTCGTATAGCATGAGGGTGATAGTTGTTTCATTGGAGTCAATGGCGGCGCAGAAAAGGCCGAAGCAAATAATAGAGATGGCCCATCAGTATTACTGATTGTAGCCGGTGACGATATTAGCATTAGTGCCAAGGCCGTCGTGGCAAGGACGATTTGCGAACACAAATTACTTTTCGAGCCGTGCCGCCGCCGCCGTAATTTAATCTCCCGAGAGGACGATGAAATTGACTGCAATAATGGAATTGGCGGCAACTCTATACCAACCATACTTTCATCGATGCAGCCAATATTATAGTCGTCCACAGGGCAGCAATTATTGATTGCCAAGTTGCAATTGCACGAGATGTGTTCCGATTCTGGCGATGATGCCCGCCGCCGCCGACATGTTCTATCGTCACTGCAGCCGCCTAGCGACGAGGCTGACGGCATATTATCTATTATTAATGATGTATTCATTACTGTTGCTGTCGATTAATCTACGCCAATGGTTTGGTTGGTTTAAGATGGATGCAAACGCCGAACTCTTTTCGGGTGTGCTGAGGTGTCATCTACTTCTTATCTATCTGCCGTCATTCAAATCACTGGTGCTGAGAGATTTTGAGGCACTTACGCACGAAGGGGGTTCGGCTTGTCGAGCTTCGTAAGTTATTAATTATGTATCATTTCCAGAATTTTTCAAACATCCTTCTTCTTCCCGAAGACGAAGTTTACCAACTCGCCGATTGCAATACACTAATTTGATGATATCGTAAAATGATTCTAACCGTGGGCTGTGCGTGGGCTCATTCTACTGCGTGTGTTGATTTTTAGGTTCTGTGTACGTAAGTACTTACATAGTCTTAGCAGCTCTTTTGGTCGATAAAGGTTGGTACCTGATGCCTGAATGATCAAATTCAACACCTGCTCTCTCTCTCTAGAGAGAGACTCAGACGGCTTCGGTGCCCCTGAAAGAGCTTCATAGTCTACCCCCTCCTTTTTGGAGCCACTGTGTTTAGAATGCTATCATTCTCTGGCACTAGCAGAAGCAGAAAGTGAACTCCTTCAGCTTCAGGCTCAACATCTCTACATAATTATGTAGCGTTTGCCTGACTTGAAGCCACACATCCGTTCATGACACTACCAAAGTACTCGAACAAACTTGTACACTTCCCAATTGCACCCTGTGAGGAGGTTGACCATAATGCAGGCAAAATGAATGAACAATTAATATGACAATGCCACATATTATAGAAATCAACGCGAGATACTTACCCATTCTTGATACCTTTCATGTGCACGCAAACAGTATTCAGCTGCGTTGATGGCATCACCTATTTCCAAATAGAAGTACGCTGCCAACTCACAGGCTAATGCTTCTTCGTGTACAAACTGAATATAAAAGAACAAACACCACAGAACACGTGAATATACGATGACCGACGAAGAATGAGTCAATGTTTATAAGAGCATACTCAATCATTCATCTCACCTTGTGATTTTGAGCTGATGTCACCGCCTTCTCATAATATAATTTAGCTTCATCAAAGTTGCTGTTGCAAAATGCTTCCTCTGCCTCCAGCAGGAACCATTTATTCTCAAATGTCCACTGGGACGTTTCTGCCCATTTTCTCAACGCTAACTTGGACTTTTTGCCTCTCTCGTACCATTGCTCCCTATCATTTGAGCTTCTGGCCACCCAGAATGAAACGAGACCAATGCAAAATTCACGGAAAGANCCATTGCTCCCTATCATTTGAGCTTCTGGCCACCCAGAATGAAACGAGACCAATGCAAAATTCACGGAAAGAGTGTGAGAACACCAAATTGGCCCAAGTACTGCTCGCGATGCAAGCTAAGACTTTCTTTGCGTAGACTTTCGTTTCGTCGTGGAGTCGAAACATAAAGCTGGTGTATAACTTCTGGAGGTAGTGTGCTGCCTTGGCGTTGATGTTTTTTGCAAGAATGCTTTCATTCTCGGCATCATTATCCTTTGGCTCTTCATCTATCCCAATCAACTTGAGTACAGAATTCTGCATGCATTGCACTGGTATCAAGAACACCACCACCTTCCTTTCCTGCATGAACTTGATTACTTCGTCACCTTTTTCTCGTATCTTTTGTAGCTTCACACCAGCATGGAAAGTGCTTATGAAGCCAGTATAAATATTGACACTTGCTTGGATGATATCACCAGCTGCCATTGCAGCAGCGTATCCCTCATCATGATATTCCAGTGTCGCTTGAAGCGGCTCTAAGTATGATACGACTTGTGTGTGTAAGCAAATGATCTCGCCAGCATTTTCTCTGGACCCTGATTTGTCCATTAACGAACGAGCAAGTTTCACGTAGTTATATCCCCCTCTGATATCTCCAAGATTGGCTGCATATGAGCCAAAGTGTGCAAACCCCAATGGTGACGCAGGGCTCATACCATGAGATAGGGAAAGCTGAATAATTTGTTGCGCCACATGCGGCGCTGATTTGGGCATGATTTGACCCATTGCTAGCATCAACTTGCTCAGGAACTTCATCGCCATGATCATAGTCGAGTCTGTCATTCGTCTCATGTTCAATAATACGAGCCAAGGTGCACAAACCCCAATGGAGACGCAGGGCTCATGCCATGAGATAGGGAAAGCTGAATAATTTGTTGCGCCACATGCGGCGCTGATTTAGGCATGATTTGAGCCATAAGTGCCATCAATGCGCTTAGGAACTTCATCGCCATGATCATAGTCGAGTCTGTCATTCGTCTCATGTTCAATAACTCATCGTAAGTGTAAGCTGATAGCATGTCCTTTGTCTCTTTCACGCAAACCTCTACACTCGATTCACGCCCTCGCAATTCAATACCAAGCCGCGACAGAATATCAAGGCTCTTTTCGATTGCTTCTGGTATCTTTGATGAATATGCCAGGGAGTTTGTAATGCAATACATAACGTTGAGCTTGTCCTCAAATGATTGAGCCTGTCTCATCACTTGCTGCGACAAGAGCTTCAAGCTGATGAAATCGCCGTTAGAAAGTGCACAATTTGCAGCCAAGTTGAACAACTCTAAACTCAACGCGTAGTGCTCTTCCCAATGCTTCTTCCGCAAAAACGTAATCCCATTATCAAAATATGAGTAAGCTGCTTCAAAATCTGACATCTCCATTGCCTTCTTTCCGGCTCTCAGATTGAGATCAGCAACGATGGCATGTTGCCTCTTTTCTTCAACAGCTTCAGGACCCGCTTTATTGAGCTGCATCACTGCAGTGAAAATGAAACCATCCTCTTCGTCCACCAAAGGGGCTAAAGCCATGCCATAGCTGAAATGATAGTTGCATCGATCCAGGACATCCATCATGTTGTACGCAGCCTCTTGAATGCGGTCGTGACTGAAACGATAGTGATCATCTATCTTGTCGAGTAACCCCTCGGCGACAGCTGCATCCATGCTGTCAAGTAGCGTTCTGCCGAGAGCCCTCTCTAGTGTTTTAACAAAAGAACTGCTCACAGATGCTCCAAAACATGACAGTGTGCTCAGATTTGCTTTCACATCATCGGGTAACGCTGCAATCGTATGTTTCAGGAACTCAGCCACGTCGTCGGGCAGCTTGTGGCATAAAATCTTCTCTGTGTCCCACTCCCACCGTCGCCGTCGCAAGCTTGGGCGCAGTAGGCCATCCTTGCAGAGTGACATCATCAGTCGAGTGGCGAAGAGTGGATTTCCCTTTGTCTTGTGGTATATTGCATTCGACAGAGCCCTGGTAAGACGCGGCGATAGGCACAAAGTTTCTGAGACCATCGCATTCAGCGTCTCTTCGCTCATACAGTCAAGTTCGACGTCGATTGATAAAATGATATCATCGCATCTTACTGCACCGTCAGTCTCTCCTTTACGGTAGCATCCCAAGAAGAAAAAATGAGCGTCTTGAGACGTGGGATTGACAGCGAGTGACAGATCGTTGACAGCTGCGATAGATGCTGGATCTGCCCACTGCAAGTCGTCAAGAAACAAAGTTACAGGGGCAGCAAATGAAGTGGATATCACTTGCACAAATCCGCAAAGCAACCACTGAAGGCGTTTTTGAGCGTTGACACAGTTTTCATCATGATAGCTGCAACAAATACTCATACCTAGAATGGTTGCCAACTTGGGTATGAGCTTGGTCAAGTAATATGCATCATTTCCCAATACGCAGTCCAACTGGCGAGCCAGTTTCTGCTTCTCTGAAACAAGAGCATGATTGCTTTCTAGGAAATCACAGAACTGGTTGAAAGCCGATGCCAAAGCACTGAATGGTTTGCCCTGTTGCAGTTGATCAAACTTGCCAGTCAAAAGGATTCCGCCGTTTGAAATCACATAATTCCCGACTTCAACTGCCAAAAGTGACTTGCCCGTTCCTGATTTGCCGGATATCACTACCGATTCGCTTCCACCTGCCGCTGACCGCCGGTAGGAGTCAATAATAGTGGATAATTCGGCTTTCCTCCCAAACAGAGTGCCTCCAAATTGCAATCCAGTCGTTGAGAGTCTCCTCATATCCTGATCGTAGAGATAGATCGAAGGTTTCTCCAACATGAGCTGCAAGTCATCTCTCACATCTGACACGTCTCGATACGCATCCTCTCTCCCAAGTCTGGCATTTCCATCTGCATCTGCTGCATCCAACATATTGGCAATCAAATCACACAGAGGACCCGGTACCCCCCTTGCCTTCAATGGCTCTATCGACACCGCACACATAACAAAATTGTTACTGTTCGATGTTTTCTTCCTTGGATTTTGACCCTGCAGGGAACCGTCAGTGACGTTAATTCCCCAAATATCATTGTATTGGTCTTGAAGATCATCAAATTTGATAGCTTCTAAGTCATCAATATCAACTCCTTCTAGATCAA
>JALLBH010000987.1:0-10997 GCA_036940005.1 Skeletonema menzelii
CTTCTACATAGGAATTACTACATCAATTTTGGCGGGAAAATTCCTGGCGCCCGTGTCCAGCCTGATGAAGTTGTAGATACTTAGAGTACGCGAAAAAAAATGTGACGTTCCACGTGCCACACGTGCGACTGACTCACAAAAAATAATCAAAACTCCAAAAGACCTGCACCTGTACCTATCGATCGCTCTCGCTCACCTCAAACCTCAAACCCTCTCCACCACGAGCTCCGCCCTCTGAAAGAATTGTTCCTTCATTAGTACGATTGGGTGTGATAGCAACGAAGCAGAGGATTGGTTCATAGCATCATCTACTACTGCAGCTCCCAATGAAGTTTCTACTTGAAGCCATCATGTTGGCCGCCATCACCAGACACTCGATGGCATTCGTCTCTCGGTCATCTTTCACCCAAACGCTCTCACCAGTTTCACGTACCAGCACCAGATCCTATTCCAGAACTACTTTGAATATGAAACTTCAAACTGCCATTGTTGGTCTTCCAAACGTCGGAAAATCGACATTGTTTAATGCGCTCACTGAAACTCAAGGAGCAGAGGCAGCAAACTACCCTTTCTGTACAATTGAACCCAACACAGGGATTGTTGAGGTGCCTGACACTCGATTGGATGTTTTGACAAAGATCAATTCAAGTGTCAAGACAGTACCTACTACGCTTGAGTTCGTGGATGTCGCAGGTCTTGTAAAGGGAGCGTGAGTTCAACGTACAATGCAATTGTGGCACATTTTGTTGCATATAATACACAGCTGATGCTTGTTTATATTGTGTTTCTTATCTTTCTTACAATTTTGAATATGTACAATGATATGCATATGATAGATCTGACGGAGAAGGATTAGGTAATCAATTTTTAGCCACTATTCGTCAGTGCGATGCTATTGTGCACGTAGTTAGATGCTTCGAGGACGATAATGTTATTCATGTTGATGGAAGTGTGGACCCAGTCAGAGATGCTGATTTGATCAATCTTGAGTTGGCTCTTGCCGATTTGGCACAAGTTGAGAAGCGTATGCAGCGAGTAAAGAAGGAGCGAAAAGCTGACTCAAAGGAAGGCCAGGCTTTGGAGAAATTGGCGGCGGTATTAAACAACAACGAGCCCGCAAGAAACGCAGAATTAGATGAAGAGGAAGAAAAGGAAATCAAGTCTTTGGGACTGTTGACAAGGAAGAAGATGATTTATGCTGCTAATGTAGCAGACAGTGATTTGGCAACTGGTAACGCCATGTCTAAAAGACTAGAAGAACAAGCAAAGAAAGAAGGAGCCACCGTGGTATTGGTCTCTGCCCAAGTGGAATCTGAATTAGTTGACTTGGATCCAGAGGATCGTGCTGATTTTTTGGAATCATTGAATGTAAACTTGGACAACACCGGTCTTCGCCGTATCATTCGCGAGGCATACGATATATTAGACTTGCAAACCTACTTCACATCAGGTCCAACTGAAACGAGGGCGTGGACGATTAAGAAGGGATGGAAGGCACCTCAGGCTGCTGGTGTTATTCATGGAGATTTTGAGCGTGGATTCATCAAGGCTGAAACAATCTCTTATGAAGATTTGGTAGCCTGCGGTAGTGAAGCCGAATGTAAGAAGCAAGGAAAGCTGCGGCTTGAGGGAAAAGATTACGTTGTTGCCGAAGGAGATTGTATTCTCTTCCGTTTCAATGTTTAGGCAAAGTAGACAAGATAACTTAGTACCTAAAAGGTATAGTAACTTAATCAGCTGCATTTATTGTATCAGAAAATGATTCCTGAGTAAATAACCGTACCCACAGTCATTATCTGTCGACGACACGACGTGTCTATCTCTGTCGAGTTTTGTGTACAATTTTGTGGCAGCCATTGAAGCTGTAGTAACAACTTCACCCAGCATGGATATTGGCATGGACGACCTCCCGGCTCCAACTTGTTCACCTTCTTCTTCCATCCCCGCTCCTCCACCACCCAAGGTGTGAACTCCACAAACCATACCGTTCTTGTCGACAGTGACACAAACTCGAGAGGATGCGCATGCTTCCTCTTCTGTTCGTGCATCAATAATTGCAATAGATTTGTATCGTTTTGATCCTGTAGTCGATGTGACAGCATCGGTCGCAGATGGAGGAGAACTCAACACTGAAACAGTGATTACCAAAGGGCAGTCTTCGGCACCACGTGGAGACACTGCCTTATGATGATCGCCATCCACCAATAAATCATTCTTACTCGCGCTGCCTCCATTGTCAGCATTATCATTACCCTTCTCCATGACTGCTTGAACCTTTGGCAACTTGGTATTTTGCAATGCCTCCCGAATAGCAATGGAGGATGCATCCAACACACATCCATCACATCGTAACACCATAACATCAATTGACAATCTCCACACATATTTTCCAGGCCAAACAACTAAGCTTTCATGGTTCACAGCATGAGGCAGTATCAATCGTTGCAGTAAGGATGTGATCTGAGATTCCTCCTCGCGCTGTTGCCGACGACGTTTTTGAGCACCGGCACCGGCGGATGCTTCGAGAGTCCCCCCTCCACCACAGAGGGACAAGTCAACATTAAGTTCCAATATGCCCTGATTTGGCTTGCTGGGCGATGGATGAACCAAATCAGCCTTGACGCTGCACACAACATCAGTTGTTGATCCGGGCAGGTGGATGCGACTGGATCCATTGGAGAGGATGAATGCTGGCGCGTTGGCAGATTGTGATGTCTTCGCATTTGTCGATCTGTTGGTGATGGTGTATGGCCGATGTTCCAATTTAGATCGCCCGTCGATTCTCAAGTCGGTGAGGCACGATTCGATTATATAGTGAGCTTCCGAGGCGGAGATGGCCATGGTCAATGTCAAGATACTGTTGTTGGCCGGGCTATGTAGCGTGTTTATCTGCTATTGAAGTAAGCTAAGGAGGGAGGTGGTGATGGGCGGGGTAGGTAGGAATAGGGTAGGAATTAGTATCAGGCTACAGCCACAAATTTCTGATTCATTTCATGTGCACTGTGATACCCACAGTGCTATTTACATCATAACAACGCGAACAACCATGATAATGAAGAACAATTGCATAGGCGCGGCACTAATGCTGTGCTGCCTGGCTGCTGCAGCTCCCAAGATGATGGTCTCTTCGTTCGCAACATCAAATAATTCGATTACATTCAGAATACCACGATCTTCCAAATCAGAACACAAATACAATTCACAACGCACATCGCCGACAGCGCTTCCAATGGCGCACGGAAAATACGGGAATGGACGTTCCTCATCTCGGTATGCCGCAGGTGATCGTACCAAACGTCAAGAGCGAGTTGGACACGTCGTTAGAACCGAACTTGCCTCAATCCTACACAAGGGTTTCATCAGATTCGACAACGATCCCATTGAAGATGAACTCAGACGGAGAATCAACATCGTGCACTGTGACGTCTCTCCAGATTTGCGCCAGGCACGAGTTACAGTGAGTGTCATGTCCGGCAAGGATAGAAAGATGGATGCTATTGCCAAACGTAGGGCCTATGCGTGGTTGGTGCGAAGCACGAAAGCTATTCGACATTCCTTGGCGCAAAAGATGAAACATATGAAGGGGAGCCCTGATTTAACATTTGTGCAAGTTGATGTGGGTGCGGCTGTGGATGTGATGCAGTTAATTGAGAAGGTTAGCACGGGCTATAAGAGAGATGATGTGTTGGAGATGGAGTTTGAAGATGATGAAGATGGATGGGAGGATGAGGAGGATTGGATTGATTTTGATGATGAAGATGGAGTTACTGTGGAGGTGTGAACAATTTCATTATATGAACAATATGTCGAAGTCAAGGACGACGGGAAAAAAGAAATTGTTAATACTCTTGTTTAATTCTAGTTCCCATTAGCCGACGGTAATCTCAGACAGAATCTTTCATTTGCGTCCCATTCACTCACTGGGAAATGCCACGCCATACCTCCACCAGGACATTCATTTCCTTGTATCTCATCGCTGAAAATATCAGCGGCATAGAAGCTAATCTCTCGTTCATCTCGTTGGTCTTCGATGAATTCCGTAAAGTTGTAGTTGACAATGTGACTACAAGCCCACCTTCGAAATTCTCGTTCATCAAGAAGTTCGTCTTTGTGATCTCTCATCTTATCATTTGAAATCACAATTGGACGCAATCCTGGGAAACGACCCTCTTCATTATTCTTTGCAACATCTATGCTCAAGCCGTTGGTGGATGCAGTTTGATTGGAGACACTCGCCAGCATCCAGTACATATCATCTAGGCACATTGGCGGAACAACGTAAATCTGATCATTCTCTTTGAGCTTGTTCAAAATCTCAAGTTCGTCGTCTTGCAATATCTGCATCATTCCTTGTCTGAGGTGGAACTTTCGTCTTGTATACTTTTGAGGAAAGATTACAAGAGGATGTTCGCCTTGCCTCTTCAGTGCTTCTACCATGAGGTTAAGTTGATGAACATTGACTTTGCCCCAGCCAAAGTAGGCAACATTTGCTCCATCAACGATTGCAGTATAAGGACGACCCTCTCTAGAGTCAAGCCATTCTGAAAAGTCCTTCAGAATCGTTGTGGCGAGCTCTGCCTTTTCAACGTGATCATGAGTTACTCGTCCTTTTGCTGCCAATTTGGCAGTATAATCCATGCTTTTCGCCCTTGCCATCTCAAGTAGCGTATCGTGTACGTGATCACGTTGTTCTGGTTCCAAGACAATTAGCCGCAATGTTGCATCGGTAGCTGGGCACTTCCCAGTGTCATGATCTACTGCAACGCGATTTGCAATCATCACCTCATTGCCACAAAGAGATGTGATTGGATCCAAAGAGTTTGCAGCGAACTCCATACCTTGAAACCCTGTTGCGAAACCTTCTTGTATAATTTGAGCAGACTCTTCGGAGATATCAAGAACATCTTGTGCCATTTCAGTTATCAGTGCATCAAGTAGTTTTGGACCAAATACCGAGTCGTAACCAAGATCTTTACCTCCCTCCACTTCTTTCGAGTTGGGCAAGAAATACCCATTCGCTGCAACAGAGCTGATAAAATTGGAGTAGGTTAGATCATCCATCTTGACACGCGATGTTGTTCTCATTCGATGATATAACCGAAGAGCTGAGCCAATATCTCCGTTCTCACAATGAAGTTTCAGTATAGGACTCGTAGTTCGATGTCTCAACAACTCGCTCAAGGAACCATCTGCAATACCATCAAGCAATGCCTCTGCTCCCGCAGCATCGCCTCTTGCTACAAGTGATTTTACAAGTAAAGACACAGTTTTCTCTGTAGGCTCATATAATGCGTCATGCAGCATAGCAACTTCAGCGGCGATGTCTCTTCCTTCGCTGCCGACATCTCCATCCAAACTAAGCACATACAAGTAAGTGCTTAACGTACGAGACAAGGGAGCCATACCTGCTGCAAGAATATTGTCCCAAGCAGCGTAGAGCGGTTTGGGATTTGATGTTTTAGCACAATGATCTGCAAGATGGGCGAGTAGGATGGTTCCTAGTTTGTGTTGATCCGAAGTTAGATTTGTTTTGTCCAGGTAAAGCTCACGTCGCTCTTGCAACTTTTGTTTGGTGTATCCCTTCACCCGGTTTGCTGGCGAAAGGAAATCAGAAACACTACATGGTGGAAGATCCGAGATTGAGACCATTCCAATAAGACTCTCCTTCACGAGATTCAGATCTTGATCATTTTTTCTAAAGTCGCGTAGTACATTTCTCTTTGCAACAATTTCTTCTATTGCATCAACAAAAGCGGTTTGATTTGCTGACATGTTGTTGATATTTTGGTTATTTTCTTCCACTGCAATGTGTATCCCTGTTTCTGCAGTTTCTGCATGTAACAGAGATAACTGCGGTTGCTTTGATCTCTGCACACCGTGTAAATTTGCTACTCCAAACCTTCTACACCGATCGAATCCACTTCTATATCGATGTGATGAAATTAATGATTGCGAAGGCACAAGACATGTTGTCGTAAGTGGACAAACACTTGCCAAGAAGAAGGTAAAGCGTCTCGCTACTGCAGCCCTCTCTAGATGCGACGAAGATAGCATTCGCTTGGGTTTGGAAGCTTGCCTCTTCATGGTTTGTCCCGTCCTCGACTCGCTTTGTGCGGTGGGGCATCTCTTCCCCCTCCTTTTTCGATGTGTAGGAGGAGGACAGGCGAATGCAAAATATTTATCGAATACGCGACAGTCTTTGTGAATCTATCTATCAGTCAAATAATGTTGCACGCTAAGTAATTAAAGTGATAGGATATGTATTCTCTTAGCACTTAGATATCATCTATTGATGATGCTTAAAAGGCGTCTTAAATCCTAATGCCTTTACACCTCTGCGGCTCCTTCCCACCCGATCGTCTTTCTTAGCTTCTTGCTTAGCCTTTTCTTGTGCCTCGAGCTTCTTTCTGGTTGCTTTGGGAATAAACGTAACTTCCTTCACAGAACCTTGCCCTTTCACCTTGAGACGCTTGGTGTCACCAACAAACTTGGATTCCTCAGATTGAAGTTGCAAACGTTCAGCCATCGAGAGTGACATTGCCTTCTTTCTTTTATTGGCATCTGCCTCTGCAGATACATTTCCAATGCCAATATCGATGGCACTTGCGCCGCCACCAACGTAGTCATCAGCCTCGTACATGACATTCTTTTGCTTCTTCTTTGCTTTTTTCTTTTTGGCATCCTTCTTCTTCTTATCCTTTGATGACTTGCGCTTGTTTTCGTATAACTCGCCCCGTATTTTCCCACCTTGGAAACCATCTTCATCACTATCACTATCGTGAAAGTCGTTGTGGCCATCATCGTCATCACTTTCACTTCCCCATTTTTCATTTTCGTCGTTTATCTTTGTAAAGCCGTTGGCATCAAAATCTCCTCCATCATTATCGTAGTCATCTTCCTGATCACTGTCCATATCTCTATCATTCCTAACCTTTGACGAAGCAACTCCGCTTGGATTTCGCAGCTTGAAATCTTCAGCCTCTTCATCAATCTCAAAGTCAGGGTTACTGAAGAGCCCACCAAAACGGTCGTCTTCGACCAATGACTTTGCGGCCTTGCCAGCTTTTGTTTTGGATCCAGATTTGGCTTGGAGACGGTCAGCAAGATCAGGGTTGACTTTAGCGTTGATCTTTTGCGGGTTCGTTTTCGGTGCGATACGCGAGGCACGTTTCTCTTCCATTCTATCCTTAATTTTCTGTGAGCGATACTCTTTGTATTCAAATGGCTTGGCAACTGCTCGGATGCGGTTGTATAGACCCACATGAATGAAGAATCCGTGCATATATCCACGTAGTAGTGGGGTACCAACCAAGTTTTGGATACCTAGAGTATCGATTTCGGCCCTAGTGAGGAATTTGTAATCTTCATAAACTGTTTCAGTTTGCACAGCACCTGCATCACCACCAGCTGCAGATTGCTCCAGCGCACCATCCTTTTCTTCGAGCTCTTCAGTAATGTTATCGAGGAAGGAGCACCATTGTGGAGCAGCACCAAGAACAGGGCAGTAGAAAGACTGCAATTTTTCTTGCTCTCCGGTACATATTAAAAGTCCACTATTGTGCCCTTCTGGATCGTTGGAGTCTCCAGATATCATGAAATGGTTGAAGTCTGCGGTACCTTCGACGTTAGCAACAATAGAACCAAGTGCACCTCCAATTCCCTCATCGTCGCGACTGTCACCAAATCCACCATCATTATCATTCCATTCACCCCTTGTCGATGATGCTGAACCTTTTGCGTTCCAAATCTTGACCAACTTCGGGTCACTACTCAACACAGTGCCTGAACCTGAGTGGAACTGCACAGTGTGTATCGGAAGTCCATACTGATGCTCCTTAATGAATAGAGGCTTAGAAGAGCGCATATCGTAAAGCGCGACATTGCCACCCTTTGTTCCAGCACACATGTGTATCCCGGATGTATCAAAACAGATTGATGTCACTTCACCTGGGAAGCCACTGTTACTGTTCTCATCAAAGAACCCATGACCAGACGTTGCAGAAGCGACATCTAAATTGAGGAAAGGTGTGAGGTCTACGTCACTCTGGCTCGAATTAACTGGCGCTCGATTATCCCAGAAACGTACAGTCCCATCTTCTGCCCCAATAGCTGAAAGAGAATGAGTAGGTGACACTGCTATACAACTTCCACCCAATTGTAACACTCTTGTATCGTCGGCATCTACACCTTTCTTCTGTCTCAAAGCTGAAGTGAAGTTGTAGGGTTGAGAGAATCTTCCTTCATCTAAATTGAATCGATAAATTTCACCCATTGCTTGACCACCAGAAGCTGCAGCTCCAGGTGAAACTCGTTTACCAGAACTTACAACCAACAAATCACAAGTTGTTTTTTCATAGGCCATCGCTCTACCAAAGGTAGGCAAACGAATTACGGAATGGTTCCCATACGGAGCATGAAACGACACAGATCTATCTGCACCCAAGATTGCAAGTTTGCCATAATCTTCACTCAATATTTGAATATCTACAACCTCGCTGTCTAAATATCGTTCAAACTTCATACTCATCTCTGACAACTCATAGCATCTAATTCTTGGACTATATGTGCCACCAACTATCAAGAACCTTCCATCTGGGGATTGACGTACTTTGTTGGAGGAAACGGGCATCTCAAGATCTTGCAAAAGAGTTATCCGATGTCTAAAAGCAGAGTCACTTTTTGCAAGATTACGACGGGCACGTTCACCGAGCCATTCTGGCACCGAAGTTGTTGAAGACAGAGCGTATATCTTGCCTGATTTTCGCTCTTGGATTTCCATCTTGACAACAAATCGTCTGTAGTATCAACAATTTTTTTATATATGTGGCTACTGCCGTGGAGTATAGTTATATTGATTTCTTTGCCCCTTCGTGTTCTATTCTAACATACATCAACAGATTGCATTAGTGCTTGAGGTGATGCTTTTGACTATGATTATTATTTGTTCTTTGTCTCTTTGCGAGCTAAGCGCGAAAGTAAGTGAGTGGTGTTGGTCTGGCCGTGGTGGTTGGGAGAAAAAAGATAGAGGGCCTTCCCCCTCCCCCCTCCCTCGGCCGGGGACCTGTTCCACAGACAAAACTCATCAGGTCTAATACCCTGGTTTCCCCTTAAAGGAACAGTTTCAGGGGCAAGCTATTCCTAAATAGTTCTCCACCTATAGATAAACACTCTAGTATCTTCTAGTTATTCTCTTGAAGGAACAGTTCAAGTGGCAAGCTATTCCTAAAAAGATCCCGGCGAATGCTTTCGGATGTTGCGCCATCCGTGTAGATTTTATCGAAGTCAGTGCAAATATTCACGACAGTAGGCTGACAGATGCGATTGATGTACCTTTGCGTTTCCGGTTTCAAAGCCTCCTTGAAGCCCATGCTTTTCCAGTCAACAAGACTTACATTACCAATAGGAGGAAATCTTTGAATACCTTTCAGTTTGCCTTCCATATTGCTAACAAGGGAGCCTTCTTCGTCAGAATAGGGTCTGATCTTACGTGTCACCACCCCGATAACGAAAACTGGTCCAATATACTTTAAATCACCGTTTCCGTCTCATCGTTTAAGCCAATCTGGGCAGTATTGACAGTTGCCGTATTCGTGTCTCATCACTACAAATGAGCCAACCTTTACCATACCCGGCCATTCTTTTTGTTGTAAAATGGCTTCACGAAGCCGATTTTGTGCCATCTCATCAATAAGAGGAGCGACAGTTTCAGGTATTGGGTCAGAGCAAGGCGAAACAAAGCCAAGTGTAATAAAGTCGCTGAATCCCATGTTTGTTTTCTTATCTTCATTCACGAAAGAATTGAGGTGAAAGATCTGATTCTTCATGAAAGCCTTCTCAGTGAACTCAACGTCAGCTCCCTCCTCATCTTAGTCACGCTCGAGTTTGGGTGGAAGGTGTATGATCTTGATATCTCTCTCGTTTTTGACTCGTTTGGTACTTCTCTGTTGCTCATTTTCGTCTCCATTTGAAAATCTCGACTCATCATCTTTATTATTACTGCTTGATATTGATTGTAACGACGACATTGTGTCTGGTGGCTCAAGTGAAAATCTTCCGTTTCTTTGTTCTTCCGGCAAATTCAAGTCATCTTCGCAAGTTAGGGCCCCATATCTGTCTATTACACTTTCATCATATGCGCGCAGTGCACCAGCTAGAGTAGAAAACTTTTGCTTGTTGCCATCGATTGTAGTTACAGAGTACCATCCAACTACCCTTGCCCATACGTCACTTGAATGTGGATCTGTTTCTTGTTGGACTCCCTTCCATTTCCACTCTTCTTCTGGTCCGGTGTGAGTCGTGTCCATGATTAGATCATAATCAATGGCGCTGAACACGTTAAAGTCTTCTGTTTCGCCCACATCGCCATCATTGAACTTAATGCGATACGTCCTGGTATCACCATATCGACTTTTGCAATCAAGGTTTTCATATGACAGGATGGTACCTCGATACCATTGGTTAGTTTCTTCCCATTTTGCGTAGACATCGTCACCCTTCTTGTAGTAAGGTTTCAATCCTCGTCTTTCAATTCCTTCTCCATTGATATCCTTGCCACGATACGTGGAGGTTGAGGGGATAGACATTTCCTTTCCAGGCGACACAATCATTTTCTGCTCTTCTTGGGCATCTGCTTTGATTGCAGCAGCAACGGCGGCGGCGACAGCAGTCGGGCTCTTGTTTTTGTCCTCTTCATCGCTTTCCAACAAAGATATGACTTCGACTTGCGCCGTGTGCTTTTCGTACCAAACTCGGCTGACTTGAATGCTCCCGCGGCACTTTCTCATGCATCTGCAGGGACAGTCCACATCAATAAGTGATGAGACTATGGGATTCGGTCTTCGCAGATTCGTCCTGCCAATAATTTCGATGACACACCTTTTACATATGATGTGGGCACAGGACAATCGAAAATTTTCGAGAGCCTCATCGTCACAATGAGAGCACCCCCAGCGGCAGCGACCGGGGCCTGTCGTGCTGGATGGTTCTGACATTTCTAC
>JALLBH010000990.1:0-14863 GCA_036940005.1 Skeletonema menzelii
GGCAGATATTTGATATCTGTGGCTGGGTGTATTTTTGATCCGGCGCAGCCGGATCAGTTGAAAATCAACACAAAGAGAGGAAAGAAGAGGGAGGGGGAAGGAGAGAGAAAGAAAAGAAGAAAAAGTGAGAGGATGCAGAGGGCTTGTCCATTACATTTTTACTAGCTTACTGCTAGTTATTCTTGCATTTCGTCCATACGTTTTTTCAATCTTTGCTGGGCCTTTTGCTCGGACTTGCGTTGTTTCTTCATCTTCTCCACTTGCTCGTCGGAGGGTCTATTGTGTTTATTTCTGCCATTTTTACCATATTCTTCACATGAATCTTTAATTCTCCCCCCACATTCCACAGCAAAGCCACATCCCCAAGGACACTGTCGACTTTTCATAGATTTGTTCCAGGTGGCATGACGAAATGCAAGAGCTAGCTCAGAATCTGCTGGTGTCTGTTTGCTTCCATTTGCACCATATACACTACGGCGATGCTTTTCAATTCCACCGCAGATGTGAGCATCCAACTTACACAATGGCCACCATGTGCATGGCTTCACAACAGCCCCAGTAGAAGTTGCAACTGGCTGGATCTGACTTGGTGCGCTCATCGGAGGTACATAAGGTGGTTCTTGCACTGCGAGTGCAGCTTCAACTTCTGTACTAGTCACAGAATTATTAGCTCGAGGTCGCTTGCGAGAATGCTGTTTGGATGCATCTGGCGGAGATAGTCTAACCTCGTCGGACTTGAAAGCTTCGATGATATCACCGTATGAGTCCCCTACTCGCATTCGTAACATTTTGATCTCTTGATTGATTTCCCATCTCTTAATGCCCGGTTTGATCATGGAAGGAAGTTTTGGAAAGACTGATTTGCCATCCGACTTTTGCCTGAAATTCTCACAGAGACGCTCAATGTCTACAGACTTCTGCCCGGGATGGCTTGCACAAAAGTTCTTAATCATTCCAAACTCTTGTTCCGTGGAAGGTGGAAGAGGAGGATATTTCACTCCCATTCTTTTTGCCATGAAAAGTAAATCTCCTTTCAGATGATCAGCTGGATCTCCTTTATCAACGAATCTGGGATCAAATGAGAGGGGACCAAGGCCCCAAGCAACAAAATCAAGTGGCTTGAATTGAGAGACATTAGTTCGATTTGGAAACAATAGAATGCCCCAAATCTCTAGTATGCGTATCTGAATTCTATCTTCCAAATGAAGCTCACTGTGGCCAAAATCAGGTTCACCAAGACGGTTGATTGCTGCACTGACATGGTATCTGTAGCATAGAATGACGTGGAGCATGTGTGCCATTTCAGCTCCAATGCCAAATGGTCCTGTTGCGACATTCATCTTCTGATGAAAGTTCTCAGCCCTTGAACATCGGAGGCGTAGCCACAAGTCAAGACCATCACTATCAATACCATTATGTTGGTACATTTCAACATCCGGCAAGTCCTCGTACCTCCCATCTCCACATCGTTTTGCCCATCCAATTAGATACTTCTCCGTATCAGAAGTGATATACTCTTGGAATACACTATTGCTCTTCAGATAGTTGGTCACTTTGAGCAAGTTAGATTTCGCAACTTCTCCCTTTCTTGGTGGGCATCGAACTCGTTGAAGCCACCATTCCCTATGGAATAAAAAGTGAGTAGCAAAATCGTTGATTCCCCTACCTGAAAGTACTGCCTCCACATTACTTCTATCTCGCGATTCCCGCGCTGTGGTGGCTTCCCAGCAGAGTTGAACAATCAATGGTAATGCAGGACATGCTTTACTGAATTCTTTCCGGAGACCATCAAACTCATGCCAAATATCTGATTTTGCGCGACTATGGATTGTATTTGTTTCAGTTTCGTTATTGTAGTCATCGTTGCCATCAATAGGGGTATGGGTTCTTTCTCTTTGTGCAGTTGCGACTGGATCACTGCCTTCTTCATCAACTTCCGCATCATTATCTAACATCATAGCTAAATTGCTTGCTGATTGTCGAGTCCTTCCAGTAGTACTGATCATTTCACCTTGAGCTTGTGGCGCAGGCAGGTGTGCATGTATATGCCTCGCATGGACAACAATTTCATGATCAGGCGCAGTTTGAGAATACGCTTCTTGCAGAGTAAGTCGAGTTGCTCCCCAATCTTCATGTTGAAACGGAACATTCACGGCAGGGACTAGAACTTTGGACAACTTGATCAATACTTTCTTGGATCCAACATATAAACCACCCCAAAGGAGACTCTCGCCACCCCCAACATTACCACCATGTCCGCCAAGCTGTACAATTTCAGCTTCAGCAACTTCTCTTCCGCCAATCTTGATGATTACGGATGTACCTGGTTGTAAATGAGCCGGATGGTTGGCTGTATCAACTCCTGTACTCAAAAGTTTTGCTGAAATTGCCGAGTCAAGCATCGTATTAAGTATTGCATCACCGGCAGCATACTTTTGTAATGGAATTGAAAGTGGGGGTCTAACATCGTAGTTCGATAGTTGGTTAGACTTGTCGACGTAGACTCCTAGATATTTGCCGCACATTGCTTGCAAGGATGTTGTTTGTTGGGCATCATCATGCTTACAAAAGGTGCGACTGTCACGAACGCGACGTACTCTAGTCATGTTAGAACGCACAAGTAAGGAAGAATAATTAGATTTGACAGTGAAAGTGACGGGGAAAATAGGAGCATTCAGTTAGTCGAACTCACCTGATATCAAATCGGTGTCTTAACTTACGCACATCAATACCAATATTGCACCCAATGATAAGAACATTCTCCATCTCTAATAACTTTTTCATATTTGGTTCAAATGTGTCCCCCCAAAAATATGGGTGCACTAATGCAGCAGGACGAGATCCTTCTATTTCGATAGCGACGACATGCAAATCATTAATACTAAACTCAGTATCGACGCTTATTCGACACGTTCCGTGTTGAGCAATCACCGATTGTACATGCTCTAAATTTCCAAGTGTGTATCTGGCCAGGGCATCCCGTGTTGTTATGTAGGTGTAATCATCTTCCGTTACCACGAACCGCGGCAAATCCGTATCTTCTTGTCGGGGATGGACATCTCTCAAGAGAGAAGGAGCAGCGGAAAGGAAAAGGGGGTGATCATTAGCACCATTATCACCTTCGATCCTAAGCAATTCACTCGCGCCAACATGTTCTCGCACCTGACAGTAGTTTGGAATGACGTCTCTTAATTCCGTGGTTGATTTTGTGAACTTGAAGAGGCTCAAGCACGGCTGCCCACCAAGTGATATTGCTGTGAATGTTGTGGTGAATGGCCGGATCTTAGTATTGCCCACTGTTACATAACAATGCTTTGCTTGCTTGTGACTATCATCCGTGGATAGACCACTATCATTTGCCGTCTGTGCTGAAGCCTGCATGTATGCCTCTCTTGCCGTCATGTTGGAACGCAGTGATTCTTTGAGCAAGCCTTCTTTTAATTCAAAACCACAATATCCATCTTTATCGTGAAAAGGTGAGAATGTTCCTGGTATTCGGCAGTCGACTAGAGCTGATGGCTGGTTGTACAACCAATGGTGAAGTGCATCCAAGTAAGAGACATGCGTTTGAGCAAAGTTTACGCGGAGTAACACATTGATGACGTCTGCAAACTTCCCAATCATCACACCACTCGGAAATAACTCCTTCATCATTGTGAGCATTGGTGCATAAATACCAGGTCCACGTTCCGTTGGTGAAATGAAAGGAAATTGCTCTGCAACCAAAGTAGGAATGGTGGCGAGGAAGTCTGGTCGAATCGTAGGCCACTTTGCTCCACAAGAGGCGGAGGTACACAGGTATCTGCGATGATAAACGTACACTGTCTTATCCCACCAATGATACGGCCGGAACTTCCAATTTCCGTCAGATTTGGTATCAGCTGTCTTACAAATTGGGCAAATCACTTTGGACGGCATATGTTGTGGATACTGTAATAGAGGGTCCCAGAGGAAGACAAATGCGTTTGACACATAGAATTCGCTTGGGTCCGCAGTCCCAAAAAATCCCTTGCCCACTGGATTCATCGGAGGAGATATCCAGCTTGTCTTCTTGATATCTATTGAGTTGGTGGGGGTAGACAAAGTCGTTCCTGCTCTCAGTGGGTGCTGGACTTTTTGATGAATGCTGTCTAAGTATTGCTTGATCGGAGATCCATCAGCGGGTTGACATGTGCGGCGGTTGCGTTTAGTGGTGTCAGAATCACCAGCATCTTCTTCATCCTCCTCGTCTAGATCATGATTGATCGTCATATCAGTGGATCCATTCCGGAAGCTGTCCGCATATCTTTTCAAATCCTTTTCTGCGTTGACTTGGGCTAGTCTCTCCTTCTCCAACTTCTTGTTGCTTCCATTATCTTCGGCGTCAGAGTTGGTATCATCTCCACCGCCGCCACCGTCCCCACCCCCACCGCCATCACCTCCGCCGCCACCCCCACCGCCAATACCTCCGCCGCCATTGCCATCTCCTCCACCACCACCAATATCACCAACATCATCCGCATCTCCACCGCCGGGAAAGATAAAATAAGAAAGGGAAGACTGATCTCCAGTCTGTTTTACGTATTGAGCGCTCTTTCTGTTACCTCCTGCACTATGGCCTGGTTTGTTCTTCTTTCCTTTTGGTCGTCCGGGACCAGTTGACTTGATCGTATTGCTATTGCTATTTACTTTTTTCTTGCGTTTCGCGGTGATAATTGAATACATCGTTCGAGGTTTTCGTCGCAAGTTGTCAAACAGTTTGTACGGGTTAGCAACCAAACGTCGTGTCGCTGTAGTTGCAACTGCTGCGGGGGGCAAACTATTCGCGTTATTATTTGCAGATGTATTCGCATTATTATTTGTACGCTGCTGCGAAAGCGTGTTGAAGGTGTTTCTTGCATCAGAAAGAAGTTGCGGATGAATTGCCATTCCCAAAGTCTGCATGTCTAAAAAGAGCGCTTCCAGCAATTCATCAGATGTGGCAGTAATTGCAAGGTAATGGAGGATCCGTGCGATAGGAGAATCATCCATATCTAAGTAAACTTCTCTTTCATTTTCGTTCATTTTTATTATTTATTGACTCTTGCGTTGATTTTTGCTTTCCAATGATGTATAGAGTTTTCTACGATAGATGAGAGTATGGGCAGTAGTCGTTTTAGAATCTGCATGTACTTTGCCGCTGGAGTGCTAGCTAGACGGTCATCATGATCTTATGCTTTTTGCTTGGTCCATTTTGTTCACGAGAAGCCGATCACGAGCGCGACGGGTGAAAACTCCTTGCCCGTTGTCGCCATTACTTTTGAGTGTGACGAAGTTAGTGTCGCCATTAAAAGTGATGGCGACACCCGCTTTTGCGTGACTTGGCCTTACTAGGGAGTAAGCTAGAAAGAGGCGGGTGAAAATGCTGTCGCCATCACTTTTTTTCGCAACCGCTATTCACCATCTGCCAAAAAACCCTCGAAATTTGACCCTTGACTTAAAAATTGCCCACTTTCTAGCCCCCTAGGAGTATTAAGCAGTACCTAAACATACGTAGAATGGTATTGTACCTACTTAAGATAGCTTATGGAACGAGATTTGCGTCTTGCGTCTTGCGTCTTGCGTCAAATTAAAGCCCAGATAAATGATAAGTATTATTGTTAAAATACTGAGTTGCGGTGATAATAATATGAGGCGTAAAATCTTGACCATCTCCCTCTTGGCCACGTGCGGTGACGTCCTCTCATCAAAGAATGAAGGTGTTTCTTCTAGCACCAAAAAACATGAGAAGCAACGCCGTGCCATGCTTCAGGCGCTGAATGACAACAACTCTGCTTCTTTGTTCATCTCTCCACAAGAGCAGCGGTCTCAATATTACATCCATGAGGGGATGCAGTCGGCAATTCAGCGATCGCTGAGGATGGCTAACTTTGACGTCGATTCTCTCTGGGACTACCTTGATGGCGTCATGGGCGGAGCAGATGAAGATGGCGGCGATGGCATAGAGATTGCGTACTCGCAGTTTTTAGAGGAAGTATTGACTGACATGATGAAAGAGGTTGAGAATTCGCTGCAGAAAATAACAGTGAAAGATGAGGATGCCCCTCCACAGGGAGAAACACAAGATGGCAATGATAGCCGACAAAAGAGTACCAGCGATACTACGACAAAAATCAGCATTAGTGAAGCGGCTAACAGCGACGATGGTACTGACCCGGGCGACGCTATATTGGCGGCTTTCGATCAGATCCATGATGATCTACATTGCGATAATTACAAAAATGTCACATTAGATGACCCGAAGGGCAAGTGGGACAACATTACGAAAGCGTACTGGAATTTCTTCAGTGTAGATCCGTCAACCAAGCTCAATCCTCCACCTTCCGGCGATGACTATGATTTTTACACCACGGAGGGGAATGTATACTTTGATTTCCTGCACAATTACAACGTGCAAGTTCCCTACCTGCCAATACAAACAAAACAACGAGGCATGTTTGCAGCGAGGGATTTTGAACGGGACGAGTTGGTCTATTCCTTTATGGCCAATGGACTCTTCTTCCTTGAATTGTCTAAATATGAAGCCTTCGTTCGCAATTCAAATCTTCTACCGGCATATGATGCATGTCTTCTAGCGCAGTGGTCATTTGCTCAGAAACTTACCAGGCCAGGTCGGTATTACATTTGCTCATCATTGGATGAGGGGGCGTTCTTTAATAGTGGGTGGGGTGGAAGAGTAAATGTTTACATGGAGGACTCTAGAGACTTGAAGTATTACGCTGCTAGGAATATTGCCGAAGGAGAGGAGATCATTTATTCTCTTCGTGGGTGATTCCTTTCAAATATCTCTTAGAATGAATTAAAATGATTAAATTAATTTTTCTATTACCGCACTCCATCAGTAATAAACATGACAAGACAAGGGTTCCTCCCAAATAAATTGCTACGGTGATACATAGGAATAAATCGATTCTTCATGCTTCCAAACAAACACAAAACAAGACAGATCTAGGCAGCTTCTTCGGCAGCATGCTCCGAGCCACCCACGCTTTCAGCCTTGNAAACACAAAACAAGACAGATCTAGGCAGCTTCTTCGGCAGCATGCTCCGAGCCACCCACGCTTTCAGCCTTGGGTTCGGCTTCGGCACTATTCTTCGAGGACTTTCGGCGGCCCGAGGTGCTGAGATCCATTTGAATTTTGCGGCGACTGGAATAGAACTCATTCTTGGCCTTATCGCTAATGTCATCAGATTGATAAGCACTTCCCTTGTGACGACTAAGATCCATACCAACCTCTTCCTCAAGAGGATCAATACGCAACCAATTCAAGAGCTTGAGCACATAGCAGAAGGGAGTAAACATAACCACAGTCCATCCAAACACAAACAGGATTGAGCAGATTTGGATGCCCATCAGGGTGAAGTTTCCACTTCCACGTCCCCACTCATAGAACCATCCCAAGTTTCCAGTAGCATAACCAGCAAGTTCCATGCGGTATGGGTTGGAGAACAAACCTGTAGCCAACACACCCCACGCGCCTCCAAACATGTGGACAGGAATGGCATCGACTGCGTCATCGATCTTAAGGCGAAGAATAAGAGCAGACGCACCAAGGTAGACCCAGCCGGCAACTAAACCGATAACAAACCCGGCCCACGGCTCAACAGTAGCACAGCCAGCCGTGATTGCAACGAGTCCAGTGAGGCAGCCATTCATTGCTGCAGTTGTGTCCCAGGTGTAAACTCCAGTCTTTCTCTCGTCTATAAGCGTAGACGTAAACATGCCCGAGAGTGCCCTGCGATAATGAAAGATGTTAAGCATAGGCAGCGTGAGTTGGTTGGATGCAGTTTCCGACACGAGAATCTAATATGAATGCGATGCTTACTCACCCAGCAGCTGCTCCTAGAGTAGTATTCACTGCAACGAGTGAGGCAACATCTCCCAGTTGAGCAGAGTGGATAAAGAGAGTGGATCCAGGGTTGAATCTGAGTGGGAGAGTAATAAACGAAAAATGAGTTGGACGTGTAATAAGTATGGACGACGACACGGAAACAGCACAATATGCTCTACGAACACAAAAGCTTTCCAAGATTAATAACAATCAACTCACCCATACCAACCAAACCACAATGCAAACTGAAAAATACATTGTGTTAGAAATGTGCAATGAACACATGATCTAATATTGATAGCAATATAGCATCGAACTCACCGTTCCTAGGAATTGAAGTGCTACACTGTGCGGGCCCATGGGTACAGGCTCAGGGAGAACATTTCCATCATCATCGTAGAATCTTCCCCTCCTTGGACCAAGTACGATCGCCATGACAAGAGCAGCAACTCCACCACACATGTGCACAGGTCCACTTCCTGCGAGATCAATTACACCTGTTCCCCAGAGAGGCTCCTTGGCGAATGCCGAAAAGATACCGTTGGCACTCCAGAATGCGTGAGCGCAGGCAGGGTAGACGATGCCACACAAAAAGATACTGTAGCAAAGATATGCCTAGAGATAGAGATGAATGGTACAAAGAGTGAAACAATATCGATTCGAGCAATAGAGAAGTAGGGTGAATGGTGAGAGAGATCCAGGATCGATTGACTTTATAATCTTCATGAACAAACACTCACCATCATCTGGCAACGTTCAGCGATAGTGCCGGCAACGATAGAAGACAGGGCACACGCAAAAGCGAACTGGAAGAACCAGAACTCCATGTCCGTATTACCCGTAAGAAAGAATCCCGAATTGCCCATGAATGTTTTTTGTGTGCTTTCGGGGTCGTCGCCTCCGTAGGCAAACGCATATCCAATACTCCAAAAGCCAAAGGCCCCACCAGCGGAGTCGAGAAGATTCCAGAGGAGGACGTTTTTGACATTCTTCTCGCGGATGCTGCCAGCGCAGAGCATGGCAAATCCAAGTTGCATGAAGTAGACGAGAGCTCCTGCAAAGATGAGATAGAACGTGTTGATGCCGCCAATCAAATCTTCGTTTTGCTGTGATGTGATGAGGGCGAGATGTGTGCATCAAGTGAGGGTGAATTGATGTTATAAAGCAAGCGACACACGTTGATCGATAAATGTATGGAGTAAAAAGAGGTTGACCACATCATATCATGATCATGCACATATTTCACGTTGACATGATATGAGCACATCAATTGCAATTGCACACGTGACACCCGTTCATATCCTTCTTACCTGCTGAGCTTGTTCGGCAACGCACTTGAGCAATGAGCCGATGTCGGCCTCATCGATGGACGCCGTACAGGCCTGGTAAATGGTTGTTTCCGCCATGGTAGATGTTGAGATCAGCTTCTTTTTATCGTTTGAATGCAATTGATGTGATGTCAGTCGACAAAAAATGAATTGATGGATCTGAGGCGCTGATGTACTTACTTACTTACTCCTACTTACTTACTGCATGCTAGAGAGAGGCCCAAAAGATACGGTTTCAGCTTTGGCTTCTCTTTGACACCTGCCGACGACATGATGGAAGATTCAGCTGTACTCTTCCCGGAAGTTGAGAACCCGAACCCTTTTCTCTATAAAAAATAGTTACTGTGATAATCAAGTCTTATTACATAATTTCAATTACATATTACATTGGAATCAGTACAAAATAAAATGTTATGATAACCTTTTTTAGACGTCCCTACCAAGGTCAAGGTCCCTGCTTGAACTTGCATGGCGAACCAGACACCCGCTGCTGAATGACAGGACATCACACCCTCAAAAGGATAATGTCATAAATGGGAGTCCTCTTTCAGGACATCACTGAAGATCCAATTTTTAGAGGGTGAGCATCAAAAAAGCGCGCCAGAACTTTTAATCGAAGTTTCCGGAAAGTTGCAGCTGTGAAATTGCACCTGTTTGAAATTTTGAATTCTCAAACCGCTACATATCTGGGAGCGACGGGGAGGTTCACTCCAAGTAGTAGGCAGGACCTACTCAATCCTCCCATGAGACTCTGCATTGAGCAGTACCAAACTAATAGTTCAAATTCTGGAGGGGTTCTCTTCTATTTACCTTGTGTTGAGCAGCGCTACCTAAACTTTGCTTGTTCTTTCTTCTTGTGACAATCAACGTTCGATTCCCAAATTAATTCAGCAACCTCCTGTGACAATGATTGCAATTAAAAATGCTATTGCACAGATAATATGGACTACTATTTAATTAAAATGAATGGCTTCGGAGATTTGGTAAAACTGTTATCAGAATTCGCTGCTTCAAAGAAGGATTCAAGGCGGCGTAGTTGGTGAATATGTAGGCATCCGTGTCGTATTACTTGCCATGGGAGATTCTGTAAAATCTCCAAATGGGGTCGGAGCTGCTGTGCCATTCGTACTTGCTGATGGGGATGCTGTGCTATTCGTACCCGCCGATGGAGCTGGTGACGCTCCAGGAGGTCCAGGTGTTGGCCTATAGGTTCCATCTACAGACGGCTTACTCGATGAAGATTCACCAAATACTGTTGGCGGGTTTGTTGGTATATTTGGCAAAGGTTGCGCTGCAGATGGCTGACCTGATGGAACAGTGCTAGTGGACGCTGTAGTTGCCTTCTCACTTGGTGCAGAACTTGGTGCAGAACTTGGTGCAGAACTTGGTACTTCCGAAGGCTGGCGTGTCGTTGCTGCACTTGACGGACTTGAGCTTGGCTTTGCCGTTATTGCTACTACTGTGGTGGGTACTTCTGATGGTGCCGAAGAAGGAGACTGGCTCGGCAACCTTGTAGGTGCCTCGGTAGTAGGTACTGGAAGGGCCGTCGTTGGTACCGGGGTAGGTAACTTTGTAGGTGACTTGGTAGGACTCGAAGAAGGACTTCTCGTCGGAATCGCAGTTCCTTCCGTCGGTAGATGAGACAGTGTTGGACTTGCAGTCGGCTCGTTGGGGTTGCGTGTGTTGTAGATGTAGGCATTTCCTAACAGGTCCGTCTCCTGATTGAAATACTTCGAGCTCACTACAAAGTTCTCGTTGGATACACCAACACTAAATCCGAACTCGCTCAAGGCAGCCTCTTGAGTTGGTAATACTTTGGCTTGGAGGAGCCAGTCATCCTTTGCAGAAGATTGACGCTGATAGATATAAGCTGTACCCGCATCCACTCCCATTTCGTCACTAAAAGGGGCACTTACGATGAGCCAGTCATCGTGGAGGTCTATGCTTCGTCCAAAATGGTCGCCTTCCTTTCCATCACTTGGCTCCAATCTTGTTTCCCTGTACCAACTACCGTTGTCGTCCTTCACATATATATTCACCGACCCTCGATCCCTTATTTCCCTCATCAAAGGCCCTGTCGTTCGATCGTCAAACTTGATCGCTCCTACTGCAATGGTTTCTTCGTATATACTCACACTCCATCCAAATTGATCATCTGGTTTCTCACCCTCAAACTTCCCCTGTGTCGTCCAAGTCTCGCCTTGTTTGATGAAGACGTAGGCACTACCACCTCTTTCGTTGGCCCACACTGCACCAACAACTGCCTGGTTTCCGTAGATGGACACACTAAATCCAAAGTTATCCCCTGGAGCACCGTCTGGGGCCACAAGTTTCTTCGTGAACTTCCATTCTTCTACGCCGATAATATTCGGTTGAAGTGTGAACAAATAAGCAGCTCCAGAGTTCTCGCCATTAGAATCATTGCCATTAGCTCCAACAATGGCCACTTTGCCCTGTATAGACACAGAAATACCAAATCTTTCATCAGCTTCAGGCTCGGGTGGTGTCAGCTTTGCAACCTGACTCCATTCTATGTCTCCGTCGCCATTCACATATCTCTCGTAGATGTAAGCAGCGCCAGAGTTCTCTCCCTCGGCGTCGTGTCTCTGCGATCCCACAATGATGAAGTTTCCCGAAATTGCCACGGCCCTACCAAAGTCATCATTTGCGATGCCATCATCGGGCTTCAGCAATGATTGGAATTCGAAGTCCGCATTATTGTTGACATACACCCTAACCGATCCAATTCCTTGATCGTCACCTTGGACGCCTACCGCAAGCGTATTCCCTTCCACGGCAACACTGATTTATTCAAAACGAATAAGTCAAGGGTTGAAAATTAGACGATTGATAAATGATATACGACGAAATGAAGGTCACGACGTATTACATTATTCACAAACTTACCTCGAACCGAAAAAACTGTTCTCAGAAGCAGCCTCAGGGTACAAAATCTGCTGCAGCGGTGGGAAGACAACAACGATCGGCATATTAGTAGGCGAAGCGGTTGGACTAATGGTGCCATTGAAGAATTGACTTGGCATGCTGCTAGGCATGGAAGACGTAGAGTTGGTAGGACTTTCAGTTGGAGAACTTGTCTGAGACGGAAATGCTGAAGGGTGCCCTGATGAAAGAAAAGTGGGGTGTGATGTAGGAGACTCAGTTGAGATGGGTGTAGGCTTCATCGTGATGGTAAATGGAGCGCCTGTTGGACTAGTGGTGACTGGTGGAGGAGATGTCACTGACGGAGTTGGGTTGTAGGTGGGATAGTGAGTCGAGGGTGAAGAGGAAGGAATCGCCTTTATCGTGGGAGTATATGTCGGGGAACCTTCTTGATTTGGAGCTGCCGTAGGAATGCTGGGAGGCTTTGATGTATCACTTGGTCGAGGAGTAGAGCTAGGAGGCACTGTAGGTGGGTGAATGGGGAGTTTTCCACCCCAGCTCCAGCCCCAATCACCACCCCATCCAGCGGTCTTGGTCGCCTTACTTTTGGCTGACTTGCTCTTTGCCGACTTTCCATGTGCAATCCAGCCCCAGCTTGTTCTTTCGGGTGGACTCGTACCACCTTGCCAGTTGGAACCATGAATGTCCAATCCTTCAAAATGAGTTGTGTGGGGTGTCCAGGAGCCAATATCACTCCAGTGAGAGCCCTGCTGCCAATAGCTTCCTTTGCCGGATTTCCCATATTGACCAACATCACTCCATTGATGGCCCTGCTGCCAATAGTTTGCTGGATTCTTCCAACCATACCACCACTGATTATATTCTCCTAAGTTTGAGCCTTTTCCTGCTTTACTACTGCTGTAGCCGTGGTATTCACTGCTCCAATTCCAACTCCAGCTCCAGCTTGAACCGTTCCAGCTCCAGTTTGAGTCGAAACGGCGAGACCGCTGATTATCGTACCCGTGGTGACTAGTGTCATAATATCCTGACTGTGAGTGTACAGGTGGTGTGTTGTACCCATATGGTGGAGAATTATACGAAGGAGGGGACTCATAAACAGGCGGTGTGTTATACGCTGGAGGCGAAACATAAGCAGGAGGCTTGTTGTGATGACTTCCTCCAGCCGTTGGAGAAGCACTAGTCGCAATATTAGAAGGACCAGCTGGAACCTGCAGTGCTGGAGACGGTGGTGCAGTATCATCGGTCTCTGTGATTACCGGTGCAGATGTGCCTCCATCTTGACCATCACCAGCTGTCGGTGCCCAAGTCGGCCAAGGTGCTGTTGGCGAATAAGTCGGATACGAAGGATCCGGTCTAAGTTGACGCGTAAGCATGTCACTCCGTTGAGGTTCGTCGTTCAACTCGTCTCTGGAGGCGGATGCTGCAGCTACCGAGATGGCGGATAGCAGTACAATTCCAGAGAGTAGTTTGCTGAGGCCGTCATCATCTACTGCCATTGGCTGTTGTTGTCTTTTCCGTCTATTTGACATCTTTTCTTTTTATCTCTAACTCTATTTGTAGGCATTGCCCTTCAACAGTACAAATACATGCCTCTCTTAGTGGAGGACACACTTATTGATGGTTTGTAGCTTTCGCTCAAGTTTACGTTCATCGGCTCGAACGAACATCGTTCAAACTTTGTTCGACGAAAATGGGCGGGTGTGTTTTAGTTGTTGTGAAGAGAGAAGAGAGAAGAGAGAAGAAGAATTCCTAATGGGGAAACTCTCTCTGTCGGCACTCTCATGCGGAAGCAAGTTACACCTCTCTAAGGCAGGAGGCAGGAGAGCAAAGAGTATGTATTGTATCCTGCGACTCGAAGCCGTCGATCGACACTCTTCACGTGGGCTTCATCTTCATTATTCTCTTCATACTTATGTATAATATAGCTTCCACCTTCCATTATTCTTCCAACGGGAGCTGCACAGGAAGTTGAAGGTTGAGTTGAGCATCAATTCAATTATTCATTAATTAAATGAAGTAATGATAAATACCAAGTTAATGAAGTGTAGTGTGGTGATGAAATGTTTATATTATTGATAGTTGTCCGGCTACGCACAACATATAAGCTTGTGCTTGTTTGTATTTGACAACAATGGTTGTTACGAAACATTGCAACAGCAACTTAGAGTGCGATCTGGGAAACAATACTGTTCGCAGTAGGATATTGGTTAGATTACAATACATAACTTCGCTCCAGTTCATAGCTTGTATGTAGGAGGGCGGAAGAGGAAGGGTAAGGCGGTGGTATCTCTTATTTTCAAATCAAATGTGTTCATCAGTACATAAGTAAGTACTTATCAGATAGAAGAGAGACGCTGGACGGAAGTTCTCGTCATTTGAATGCGCCACGCCACGTCACACAAGGGGCCTGTTGAACTTAAAGTCTCAGTAATCTTCGGAATTTGCCGATGTCAACCGAAGAGGAGTCAACAAGTACATAAGTAATGTTCTCGTGACATTTTTAAATCATATTGATTCCTAAGTTCAAATTAGCCAGATGAAACCTCTTCAAGGATGATATAAGATCTATCCGTAATCATTTTTGTTAGGGACAGGGTTCGGGTTCCCATCTCATACAACTTCTGAGCAGAGTGCTCTTGTGCTTCAGAGCAGTACCATACTTATCTAAAACTTGTCAACATCCGACCCGAAAAAACTAACATCTTCCTCTACAAGCCATCAGTTCAATCCATCATTTTCAGTTAATTCATTTTTTGTCAACTGACATCACATCAATTGCAG
>JALLBH010000998.1:0-15990 GCA_036940005.1 Skeletonema menzelii
ATAATTCCCCAGCAGCCTCCGCCCAAATTCTCGAATACAAACGTCTTCAAGAGGCCCATTCTCAAACCAAATCTGAGGATAATACACCCAAGAGAACAACATCAAGCACCTCTCAACAACCAAGTTACTTCTACGGATTTAGTTATCGTACTCAATTTAATTCAAGGGAAGTAACATGCCCTTGCTGTAAAAGTCGTGTGTATACGGCTCCATTGGCAGTTCATATGTTTTGTCAATCATGTGCGCAGCTTTCAAAGTTGGAAGTGGAAGATATGGAATCAAGGTGGGAGGGCAAGATGCAGGAAATGGAGGATATGGATATCGCGTATTAGATGTTAAAATGAAGAAATTGACGAGGGAGGGGTTGGGGGTAGAAAAGTTGCACCTTCTTCCAACCCTCTCTCAGGAACTCCATGCTGAATAATGAGAGTTCTTTGTTTCCCATTGAATATATGAAATCAGGTGTCTACAGGTTTAGTAGGCTAACAATACATTGCAGCACTTTGCGTATACATAAAATAATAAGGCTGAAATACGTCTAAATGCTTCCATCGTCTATTTTCTTCAACAATATCAAGAGGATTATTTTCTTTCCATAATGTGAATGTAAAACTAGAGCTGCAATGAGATATAAGGCAGGGTTTTCCATCAGTCGCCCGAGAATTTGCATTCCATACTTCTTTTCTTCATCGTCAGCATGAGGCTGATACAACCTCAAGATACCATATCTTACTTCGCTCCAATGCTGATCGCAGAAAAGATTGCATCATCGATTGGTTTTTCATCACCACCATTGCAATGAACACCATGACGACAGATATTATTCGTGTCATTCTTGCAAGTTGGATTTGTCTTGCACAAAACTTTACTCTAATTGCCAAGGGAAATGCTTTTCTGGAACAGTCACAGTCCTCATCTTCCGTTTCCAATCTCAAGAATGTCTCTCCAAGTTCTAAACCATCAATTATTGCAATATCAGCACCTCGCTCAATCCTCCGAAGTCCCAAATCATACCATCGATCATTCACCCATCGCGCATCTCCAATCAAATATGTGCCGTATAAAGCAGAAGTTCGACAAACGGAGCGAACTCCATCAGCACCGATTACGCATTGATACGGTCCATAAATATGATAACTATTGCTTGCTATCGTGGCTATAGAGGTTCCATCGTATGTTGATTGCGATTTCCGTCTGGTGTGCAAATAGAATAAATGATTTCTCTCTTCTATCCTTTCAATTCTTGTGCCGACAATTAAATGTTGCTTCACTCGTTCAAGCAGGGATTCTATTACATCTTGTCTTGTTAGTTCGTTACTAGGTTGTTGAGACGTCTGTAACGCTAATTTCATAGCAAGTGAAGAGTAGAACGGGATATTGAATGCATCACCTCCGGTGACGTATGTGAAGGGAAGAGTTTTGGAATCAAAGATTGTGAATGTAATTGATGATGATTTTTGCTTTAACGTATTTGCGAGTGCCAGACCGGCGTAGCTGGCTCCAATTATTGCGATGGAGCTTGAAATTTCTTCTCCATTTTCTGTCTTCATGGCTTAGGAGTCGATGGTAAGTAGTAAGTTGAGGCCCTGCATCTATTCAACACAGCATCAACCACATCATAAGCATTCTATGTACTTACTTATCATCTAAGTAGGACATCTACTACTTCTACTTTTTTCTAATAAGTACATATGTAGAATTGTAAGTAAGTACGATAATATGATAGTAGAAAGTATGGTATGTAAACAAGGTGAAGCTACATACTTACATTGAGTACCAATCCGATATCTAAAAGGTTAACCTCATCCACTTCAAGTCACCACATCATGGTGAAGTATGTACCCTTTTCCCCGGTAGCCCCATCCAATCCAGTCTATGTAGTCAAAATTCTGTACCCCCCATGGCCAAAAAATAATGGGCCAAGTTAGTGCGTATTTTCAACTTGTACCCCCCTGAATCCCAGCCTAGCCAAAAATCTTACACCCCGGGGAGTATATACGGGGCCTTATGTACGCTGTATATACGCTAAGAAGTTAGGGCGGCGCGGGCGGGCGGGAGACAGTATATAGAGGGAGAAGGGGAAGGCATTTCTTCGCAAAGTAAAAGGCCTGTCGCATTCGTTTCTCTGGAATATCGCTAACAACCGAGACCGCTGTGCAGGATTGAAGCTGAGAAATACTCATAATTGACTAATCCCATTAATGCGGTTCGCGGGAAAGGGAGTACCGTTAGAACACAAAAGAGTAGTTTAGAGCTCCACAACTTTCACAAAAGAATTAACCCTAATCCTAACCTAAACTTAGTGACGATTCCCGGACAAGCTGGGTGCCACATCCTCAGAAGGAAAAGCGAACTTCTTTTATTAGAGGAGTACAAATCTGCGAACTGTTGGTCGGCGTGACACTTCCACGCGCGTGCGTTCGTGAAAACTACACAGGAGACAGATCGCAGCGCGGAGTCAACAAACACAAAAGCAGCAACGCTGCAGAGAAGCAATCAAAAGCCCCACCTCAACAACGACAAGATGATGAGCCTCTACAACCAACAGAGCCACCAAGAGTCCATGGCAAATAAGAAATTCAGCAAGTTCTTCCCCGGCAAGCTCCGGACGATGCTTGACAGCATGCATGCGCTTGGTCTCGCACATGGAATTTCATGGTGAGTTCGTCCACGAGTACATCCGGGAATAAGGCGACTAGCTGGGCGGCCTTGCCCGATGAGGCAATCGCGTTGACAGGCTCGTCGCTGAATACAAGGCGATGTGGGAGAGAGTTAATCGTCGTAAAATTAAAGAAGGGGGTAGCACATAAAAATCCCTACCAACTGTGATTGTTGAAGCGGATAACTCCCCCATTTCTGGGTTAGGTGCAGCTGCAGCCGATCCACACTCGATATTTATCTGCTTCTTCTCTTTCATGATCGTTTCTAACATTGCATACATCTGTGACTGTCATCTTTTTTTTCCAGGGTGTCGGATGGATGTGCCTTCGCAATTCACGACCCCAACGTCTACATGACGGAGATTGCCCCACGATTCTTCCACAAGCAAACTCATCTCCGATCTTTTCATCGTCAGCTGAGTATTTGGGTAAGTCATATAGTGCCATTCAGTGTTGTGCGGTGATGTTAGGTGTGTGCTGGCTGATGTCTCTTGATTTCGCGTTTGATTTGCACTAACACACCTTCTCGCATATTCAAACGCCGCAGGGTTTCACACGCCTCGAAACCGGAGCTGGAGGAAGGGGTGTTTGGTTCCACAAATATTTCATCAGGTCCAAGCCGGAGTTGATCACTCGCATCAAGCGTGTGCCCGTCAAACACGCCACTAATCCTAAGTCTGATGCGGAAGTGTCAAGCAACCCTACGATGGATTATACCAATTACAGGCTGAATGATAAGGTTGCGAAGGCTATTTCTGTTACTAATAGTAATATGCCATTTCCTGTAGATGGTATGATTTCCAAGCCAAAAGGAAAGAGGCCTTCATTGCCAATGAGGAAACAATCTAACTCCGACGAAGACGGGGTCCTCGTGGAAGACTCAAAACCTTCTTCTACTATGGAAGCTGCTGCTGCTGCTGGTGGTATGATGAATGCTGGCATGAGGAATGTTGGTATGATGAGTGCTTTTGAAGGTAATACACCCCTCCAACGCTTGTATGCATCACAGGAAGCGGTAGTGTCTACGAACTTACCAGGAAGCCCATCATCGAGAATGCATCCATTCATCCTCACAGGTTATCAGACCGCTGGTGGAAACATGGCAGGGAGTTCACGTTTCGCCCCACAGGCATTTGCGCCTGGTTCTTTTGGGGGCAGAGCAGCAAACATGCCTCAATCAGGACCTCAAATGGAAGATGAACTTGTTGCAAGGCAGTTGGCTGCAATGGGTAGACCTACCGATGCAATTGCTGCTGCCTCAGCCTCTCGATCTTCGTTGGTACCAAATGATACTGCGCTAATGGCAAGAGCAATGGTCATGGAATCAGAACGTCGTCGTCATCATGCTATGATGCAAGCACAAGCTCAGGCAGTGCAGGCTCAAGCAGCACAGGCTCAAGCAGCACAGGCTCAAGCAATGGGCATGGGCATGCCTCATGTCAGTAGCATGGGAAATGATACTGACATCTTGGCTGCTATTCAGCAAAGGCAACGATTTCTCAGCCGTCTTGAAACTGAATTCAAAGCAAAAATGGCTGCCAGGGGAAGTGGAGGAGGAATGTAGGTGGAATGTTTTCTCGATTCATTTTGTGTATATGGTAGGGCCCATTGATTGATTGATTTATTGCTGTCTCTCTGGGGATTAGAGATCTGTTGCATGTAGGAAAGAACTAAAGAAGCTTTTAACTCGTTATTCTTTCATGGCTGAAGAGATACATTGCACATTACTCTCGTATTATATACAATAGTGCACAAGTACATACTTTTCCAGGAAAAGCAGCGACAAAAGTCCCGTCCCAGGCCAGGGTTTATCCCTGTCTCGATCCCTCACTCATCGAAGAAAATGAATCTCTGATTCGATAGAAAAAGGCCTCTTCGCAACCGAAACCGAGCGCAAGGCACATAAAAGAATGGCTGCGTGTCGATAAGAATCTCTGATTCGATAGGTAGGTAGAAAAAGGTCTCTTCTCAACAGAAACCGAACACCGGGCACATAAAAGAATGGCTGGTGTCGATAGTACTTACTTATGTAAGAATCCGAATGCCTCTTCGCAGCCGAAACCGAACACCACCCCCTTCCGAGACGGGGAGCGGGGCGGGCTCTACTTACTTCCATGCTTATACCTGTTTAAATACTAGTATATTACTTAGATGTACCTACCTAAGTATTGCTTTCTTTTTCTTGTTTCTTTCCCGGCAACTCGACTCCCTCTACTCAACGCCATTTTTTCGACATCAAACAGCTTCAAAGAGGTTAAAGACCATGGACTTTGAGGCGAAGGGACAACTGGAATGACATCTTATGAAGAGGATCGATCATTGTTTGGCATTGATGCGACAATAGTTTTTTTGCAATAATATCAAATTAAATGACAACAAGGCGACAGAAATAGTAGCAAAACATCGCGCAGTTTCACAGAATCCACCATAAGGAAGAGATAATCATGGCAGATTCCGCGGCAGTATCCCAGCAACAACAACAGCAACGCAAAGAAATCTACACCTACGAAGCCCCCTGGACAGTCTTCTCCCTCGCCTGGTCGAACCGCATACAGCAAAACTCTCAATTCCGCCTCGCCATCGGATCATACATTGAAAAATATGAAAATAGCGTTCAAATTCTCAAGTCGAGGTATACGCAGCACCATCCAAAGGCGGAGCCGATGATGGACATTTATAGTGCTTGTACAATCGAGCATCCGTACCCGTGTACAAAGATATTATGGAGTCCAGAGGGGATCAAGAATAACTCCTCCTCGCTTGGTGGGGGCGGGGGAAACTTTGGTTCCAGAGACTTACTGGCCACAACGGGCGATTACCTCCGAATATGGTCGGTCTCCCCCGACGATGAAAAGGGTGGGCCAGAATCCGGCATGCTCAAATCAAAAAGAGAGTCCATGCTCAACAATAACAACAAGTCGGACTATTGCTCTCCCCTCACCTCCTTTGACTGGAATGAATACGACCCCTCGATTATCGGAACGTCCAGTATTGATACCACCTGTACCATCTGGGATATCAACACCTCACAGGCGAAAACACAATTGATCGCACACGAACGTGAAGTGTTCGACATAGCCTTTTCGGCAGGGACAGATGTTTTTGCAACAGTGGGGGCAGACGGCTCCGTCCGCATGTTCGATCAACGCAATTTAGAACATTCGACAATAATCTATGAAACTGCCAATCTGGAACCACTGTTGCGACTTGAATGGAACAAACAAGATCACAACTATTTGGCCACCTTCAAGGTGGACTCTCTCACCACCACAATTTTGGATATACGCGTCCCATCTGTACCCGTAACCGAATTGGGGGGACATCACAATTGCGTCAATGCCGTCGCATGGGCCCCCCACAGCTCGTGTCACATTTGTACTGCCGGGGATGATTCTCAGGCGTTGATTTGGGATTTGACTCAAATGTCGAAACGGAGTGTGGAGGATCCGATATTGGCGTATAATGCGGAGGCGGAGGTGAATAATTTGCAGTGGAGTAGTAGTCAGCCTGATTGGGTTAGTATTGCTTTTGCGAATAAGTTGCAGATTCTGAGAGTGTAGAATTGTTTGGTTGTGTGGAGAAGAACGTGTGGAAGGAGGAGCAGGATACTTATGTTGTATATTTGTAGGATTGAAGATGAGTGGATAGTGGATTGAAAAAAGATCAAGATGGAAGGTGAAATGAAAATTGAAATTTGCTTTTTCTTTTGTTGTGAAAACCATAATGTAATGATGAAATCTGTTTATTTGCAACCCCATCTAGTTTTCTACTCCCCCGACAACAATTGCGCCTCAATCTCATCCATCTTCTGTGCCATTTCAATGTCATAATTACTCAATCCATCCACATCATGTGTAGTCAACGTCACCTCTACCCGGTTATACACGTTCATCCATTCCGGATGGTGATTCATTTCTTCAGCTACAATGGCAATTTGTGACATGAATTCCCAAGCTTGATTGAAATCGATAAAATTGAACGTTTTAGTGATTGCATCGCGACCTGAGTGGTCGATTGACCATCCTGCTGGAAATCGCGTTTTTTTGGACAGGAGTGTGCTGGATAGGGATGTGCGCTGTTCGGAAGTGAGCTTCACAGGAGGCTGAGATGCTACTGATGATAAAGTCCGTTGCTGGATGATCTGTTGTTGTAAGAGTCCAAGAGATGATAACGATGGCCGCCTCAGCGTAGTATGGCTCCGTCGAACACAAAGATTCGCCATGATGTCATCTTGAATAGAGGCTGAAAATGATGTTGTGCAGGCGTATCCTCGCGTCACATGGTTACGAGCAACCAAGAAAGGAGAGGCGGTACGACGACATAAGCTTCTTGACAATAAAGACGCCATTGGTGCTGCGTTATTACTTTGTGAACAGTTCTACTTTTTCTCTTTTTCTCCAGTAGTGAAGACTAAGAATCAAAATCCCATGGAGATTGTTCTGTCGTATTGATTCCGACGTAGAGATTGTTTTTCCATCCCTTGGTTTTTCCTCTCTCTCTTCAGAAAATGCATTTGTTCATGGGCTGGACAAAAAGTTGTCACCACAGTTAGTAGTGGCGTTATCTCTGAAGTATAAGCATTATCTTGTCTCTGGCTTGATATTGTGCACCTAGGAAATGATCTTGTTACTGTTACACTTTCGACTTCTGCAGCATCCTGTCAAGTTGGAAACAATCAGTTAGTCTACCTCTAGGCACTGAAAAAGTAGTGCTCGACGTCTTCCATCTTTCAGGTGTGGTGTCCAGAGCTGCTCTCCAACGAATCAAGAGTGCCCAATCGCAATTTATTGGCTGGTGCCATTGCTGGTATTGTCATCGCTTGTCTTGTAGTGTTGTGTCTCTTGGTTGGTGTTATCATAATGTGCTTGAAGAGGAGTGGACGCGAAGAAGAGCGAAATCATCAGCACGACGAGGAAGATCCATTGAGGGAGAACCTTCTCTAGACTCTAGAGATATCGTTGAGAAATAAGCCCGTACATAAAAATCGTAGAGATTAATCAAAAGTTTGCTTATATTCTCATCTGCCATTCCAACAGCAACAGTGAGCAGAAACAAGAATTCAACTTGATTTATTGTCCTCTTTCTTTTCATCTATCTGTTTCGAAACAGTCGAGTGCTCCTTTTCCGGATCAATCCCCGTTTTAGCCTTGTACTCTGCAACCTTATCATAATATTCATCCCAATCTTTATCCATTTGTTCTAATGCCCTATGTGTGTACACAGTTGTAGCTCCTAGAACACCTACCGCGATGAATGGCAAGATTTCATTTCGTGATGTTGTGTGATACTCTCGTTTCTGCATCGTGAATGTTTGTGTGATGTTATTGTTGCTGGAGAAATGCTGGAGCGGTGTAAAAATATGCGGGTAGCAAGAATAATGTCGCACAGCTGTACTACTATTGACTATGATATTTGGTACCCCAACCGTTTGTGTTTGTTTCTTATCGTCGTCTTTTTCCGCCTTACTGAAACAACCTGTAGCGGCATCGATACAGAGCGGAACTGAGCGATGACATAGTATTGATGTATTGCCATGAAGACGGCGAGCCGCTGCCATTGAGAGAGGCGACATATTGAACCGTTCTGACAGAAATAAAGGCTTGAAGTTTTTACCAATGAATTCAAGTATTGTAGGACACCTGTTCCAATGTCGGTTCCAAAGAATGAGAGTGGAGAGTGCTGGTTGGTGTTATTAGTGTTGTTGGTCGAGGTTTGATTGGTAGGTGGCGCCACGATTTTTGCGGGAGAGGTAGATACAGCTACGCCAACGCCGCATTTTTTCGTTTTTCCTTTTCTGCCACTCTTTTGTTATCCTCTTTCTAGCACATCATAATACAACCATGCCCAACACCAATATCCAAACCGGACAAGACTGGGGAACCGTCAACGTAGGCCGTGCATCGGCTGGACGTGTTGCCGTCCCCAAAACTGCAATGGGCGTCACTCGTGCTAAGGCTATGGGGCTGGTGGCCACTGTGAGTAAATTTTTAATTTTGTTCTTCTTTCGATTTCTTTGACATTCTTGTACATATACGAAGAAGCAAGTAAATGATGGATTGCGTCCAACCGACTGTTGCTCTAGCTTTCTCAATATACCATTTTTGATCATTGTCTCATCCCTCGTCGTTTTCCACTCTCAACCAACCAACCAACCAACAGGAAAAGAAATTCGGTGCAGGCGGAAACAAATCCGCCCACACCGCCTCCGTCAACGCCAAAAAAATCGAAGAAAGCGACGAACTCAAACTGAACAAGGTCGACAAATCTCTCTCCAAGGCCATCCAACAAGCACGAATGGCTAAAAAAATGACTCAAAAAGATTTGGCCACCAAAATCAATGAAAAGCCACAGGTTGTGGGTGAATATGAAAGTGGGAAGGCTGTCCCGAATGGACAGATTATAGTCAAGATGGAGCGAGTTTTGGGTGTCAAGTTGCCAAGGCCGGGGAAGAAGCCGGCGCAGAAATTGAGTGCGGCGGAGGGGGCGACGAAGGGGGGTGTTGTGAGAGGTGGACCGCCAAAGAGAAGGTAAATGTACACACACACACACACACACACAATAATATTGCAATGCTATTCATGCAGTGTGCAGGGTAGTAAGACAAGATCATTATCTTTTGGGGACAATAACTGCATTTTCATTGATGCAGTATCATAACGTCATGAACGATCAATTCTGTGGTTAAGATTGGAAACAAGAAGATAGTGTACTTCTTGTGTTCTTTTGGAATAACAAGTCTCAAATCTGCTCTTTTATCATGACGTGATAAGTGGGGATGGCAAAAGAAAATGGTCAATAAATAACATGAAAATCAAAACAGCAATATATCTGGTTGAATCAATAGGCTCTTGTGTTCAATTCCTTGTTGAAATTATTGCATCAATGAACGACTCTCACACATGATATACTTTCAGGTATTTAACAACTTTCATGCATCTCTTTTACAACTATCATTTAGAACTTTCTATCTGTGCAAATGTTCTCTCCAAAGTACAAACCTTCCATCTATCCCTACAACCTTTCATTTCCTTTATTCGTTATTATTTCAGTCACATCATCCGCCATACCATCACTATCTTTACTTTGAGGTACACTGCCAGCACTTACACTCATCGCAACACCCCCCATCACACTTTCTTCCTCTTCACCTTCCTCTCCTTCTTCGATCACATTAAGTTTTTCATTGTTGGCTACAGTTGCCGCTGACCCTTGCATCTCTTTTTCACCCTCCACTCCACCATGATTCGACTTGACCTTTTTCAAATCTCGCAATATACAACAACCCACACAACTCGCAAAACACAATGCCAAAGCAGCAAGTACAATGCCAGTAATTGCCCCAGCACTCAATCCTCCACCACCATTTACTTGCACTTTTAGGGCATACGGTGTCCAATTTCGATCAATGCAATCCCCCCTCCTCAATAAATTCATCTCGGCCTTTGTCACTGTAGGATTCGTATCCGGATATGTAGTCATAACAAACTCTACCCGATCATCGCATGTAAAGGAGGCATCTCTATACTGACACTTTCCACAAAATGCCATGGGGGTAAGCACATCATCGTCAAATGACTTTTCACCTTCTCCACAAACACATCCCTCTGTGAGTATTTGAGATTTGGCCTGTGCTACCGTGAGTATTATTGTACCGTCGTTGTTGGTGGAGGCGACGAGTTCTTGTGCAACTTGATCACATGTCTTTCCGGAGGTGGTGTTCCATATTTTCCAGCCGCAGTATCCGGTTAGTCGTCTTGGTGGTTTTCTACTGTTATGTCGGATTCCGCCGCCGCCATGAATGTTGCTTGATTGGGTGGAGACGACAGCGGAGAAGAAGCCCGATGTGGAATCCATTTTCATCATCTTATCGAAAACCAACACGAAGTCGTCTTAAGTAGGGGGGCAACAACGCCGACAAAGAGATGTTCTGAATTTACGACGTGTTCTTATCTTCGAAGAGATCTTGATTTTTGACTCTTGCCAAGTGCAGTCTTCACGTAGGAATTAATACAAAGCGAACGCTTCTCCTCTCCCCACCGCTTTGAGCTCGAGCTGATCATACTTATCCGGGCAGTTCTCAGCACAGGACTTCTTCTCCTTTTATCATTGTTCTATCGTCTTTCGAGCAAATATCAACAGAGTTCAATGAGAAGAGTATCATTCTAAACTGCACAACAAGCAGCAGGAATGTTGTTGACACCTTTGAATAGTGTTCTCAACTTGTTTTCTGCTCAGTATCTGCACTGCCGAAGGAATGGAAACTGCACACGCAAGAATGTTGACAACCTGAGCGGTGAAGCGTTCTCAAAACGCTGCGCTTTGTTTGTGCTCAAGCGCAAGCACAAGCGGCTGCTTGCTCATAAATTTGTTCAGAACATTGTTGTTCCTCTCACTCTCAACAAACAAAAGCACAATGAAAATCTCTCCCGCTCTCTCCCTCCTCCTCTGCGTGCTTGCCATGACCACGGCCGACGAAAGCTCTTCCAATGCTGAATTGCGTCAAGCTCTCCAAGACCAAGCTGTATCTGTAGGCGCCGAATCCGAAGGCATCCCCAGCCGCCGCCTCACTGCCAAAGCTTCTTCCGGATCTAGTTCCAAGGGTAGTAAAGCTGACAGCCGCCGCCTCACTGCCAAAGCTTCCGGCTCTAGCTCCAAGAGTAGTAAAACAAGCAGCCGCCGCCGCCTCACTGGAAAAGCTTCCGGATCCGGCTCCAAGAGTAGTAAAGCTAGCAGCAGCCGCCGCCTCACTGGAAAAGCTGCCGGCTCTAGCTCCAAGGGTGGTAAACGCCTCTAGAGAGCAAGGCTTCCAGGCAATGCTCCTTCCGCCAACTTGTACCTGTATTTAGTCGACTGATTCTCATCTCTCAAGCAAAAAGATAGGAAGAAGTAGAAGTAATGGGAGTTCAGAGTTTTAGTAGAATGACGGCATCTTCTTGCAGAGTTTGCCTGATATACTGTTAAGAACCTCTCAACACTATAAAACATTCCTACCTCTAACTTACTTCACTTCACTTCTTATTTAATCGATTTGTCCGTCCCTACTTATCACCACCGCATTCGTTATCACTGGTTGCTTCTTGTGCATAAGGTATTCGAATTCAAAGAACAAGAGACCCAACAATATCAATACTCGATCAGTTCTATTCTTATTTCATCTCGATACTAATACTCTCAATAGCGTTCAAAGTAACGGAGGTCATCTCGAGTGCACTTCTAATGCGCCTCTTTCTTGGGATCATTGTTTTCATCGACGATGATGAAAGGTAGAGTAGAGATCTGTTCTTGTTTGTGCCTTTTCTCCCACCTCCCTCTGTGTACTTTTTGTTGCATCTACAGCAGCCTGGTATGCACGAAGAGCTGCAGCGTAGACTTCTTTCCCGGCTGCCCCCCTTGCATACAACTCCTTGAGCGCGTTTACTGATTGACCGTATCCGAGGTTGGCACAGATAATAAAATGTTTCACTGCTCTCTCAGTCGACCCATTCTGGAACTCATGACATCCAAGATTATGCCTTGCTGGGGCATGACCTCCAATTGCGGCCTTTTCCGAATGATAAACTTCCTTTTTCAAGTCCTTCTCAACAACTTTCCCCTCACGATATAAATTGGACAACAAATTATGCGCTTCGATATCCCCCAATAAGGCCGCCTTTGTCCAATGTTGATATGCACTACCATAGTCCCCTTTATTGTAGAGCTGATTGCCCAAATGTCGTATCGCTGCTGGATCGTTCGCATTCACTCTTTTCATTAAGGTCCGATCACATTCTTCCGTCGTTCTTGGCGTGGGATGTCGACAGAATGTACATTTGTGCTCCAGCCTTCCTTCCAACTCACGTAATTCATTGGCGTAGGTGCAACCGATACATACTTCTTTAAAGCAGCATGCCAGCTTTACAGATCTATGGTTCTCGAGAGGCATCGGCAAGAAGCAGATCGGGCAGTCTCCGTGATGGCTGCCATTGGGTTGCTGGAACAAAATTTCATCTTGTAACTCAGCCGCTCTTTTCTTGCATTCTTTCTTATGTTGAGGCCTGTGATCCCTCTGACATTTTACACTGCAGTATCGGACCAGATAGCAAGCGGTGCATTTCTTTAATTTCATGTCATTGTCTTCTTTGACGCCGCAGGCGGCACAATACATAATTTCATCGCTCTCTGTGTTGTCTTTTTCGGCCATGGTTACATATCAATTCTTCTTCTATCTTGCACACTGATTTTGTGGTGTGGTCTGCGAGATAAAGTTACACAAATCAAAGTTGCAAACAAGTTACAAAGGAGTGCTAATGATGGTACAATAAGTAAGTATGTACATGTTGATTTTCGGAGCACGTCCCCTTCCATCCAACAATATTGTACTTAATAGTTGAGTATCTTGTTGACTTTTTGTGCTCTTGCCAAGTGCAGATGTACGTCGGAATTAATACAAAGTGAACGCTCTCAATTTTCTTACTTCAAACTTCAAAGCAACGACAAAATCTCTCATCTCTCTATTATCGCCACACTCTACGATGATAATACTGCAGCTCCTCCTACTCATCTCGTCCACAATATGGAAGAAAACAAGAGGCATGGCCATCACGAGATCGCTAAGTTCATTTTCTGGCGTCGGCGTCACAAGCATACTTCCCGTACCAACAGCCAAAGTGCCACTCGATGATGATGACATAATATGCAATTCGAAGGACAATCTATTATCATTTTATGTTGGAACAAAGAGAGGAAAGATGAAGAAAGTCACGATGAATACAAGAATGAGCACTCATAATGATGATTACGTACATATTGAATGCATAGAAAAACGAGAATCAGCAGCCAAGACGCCCTATCCAATATTTTCAATGATGAGTCTATCTTCTGTCCAACATCACTACCATCATGTATTATTAGGTTCGGGAGATCGCTACATTACAATCTGGGAAGAAGAACAACAAGACAAGCAACAACATCCAGATGGTGGAGTATCGCCATGGAGAATCAAAGCAAAGTTGGGACCTCACACGGGCTGGGTGAAAGATCTTGCGTCGAGTATTTCTACTTATTCTGATGCAGTAGTAGATGATGATGATGACCAATGCCATACAAAACAAGAAGACACGTTCATATTTAGCATCGGCTGCAATTGTATAGAGGTCTGGAGAACAGTGAATGGACAATCTTACGATCACGTACACAAACTAATGATTGAATCGAGTGTGGAAATGGGAAGCACCCTTTCAAGTGACATCTTGTGCCTTGCTACATCACCATCCTATCACTACAACGCTTCACAATCAAGCGAGAGAGAAACACAGCAAGATTATCATTCCTATTACCTCTTGGCAGGTGGAGTAGACGGACGGATATATCAATGGACAATCTGCAACAATAATTCTTCGTTTCAAGATGCAAAAGTTGTGTGCGCTCCCGGACACAATGGCCGAGTGAATGCTTTATTGGTATGCAATACTTTACGAACAGCAGTTTCCATTGGAAATGATGGCTTTGTCAAGTGCTGGAGGCTAGATTGCAATGAGTCGTTTACGAAGCAAAGTATTGCTTGTAGTAGTATCAATGTAAATGAATATGTTGGACAAGAAGATGCCAAGACGCAAGAGGCCACCACAATCAAATTGACGTGTTCCTGTATTCTTCTTGAAACAGAAAATGTTTCCATTATTGCCATTGGCACTGCCTGTGGAAACGTTTTCTTGGCAGAAATCTCCAAGGATACTACAAGAAGTGAACGGATATCTATCACCCTGTTGGACGAAAGGACAGCCGTGGCGGAATGTACCATCCATTCAATCGCAAGTCAGAACAATATCATCATTATTGGTCATTCCAAAGGCATATCAATATGGGAGCCTGACCTACATCATACTACAACGCCAAACAAACATTCTCTAGAGTAGAGACGACAACACCTCCTACTGGCAATAAACCCTAAGTACTTCTCTATGAAATATTTATTTCTTAATATATTTATTGATCAGTCAAAATGATGACCAAGGGAGTTAAATCCATTGCACAAAATGAAAGAAAAAAATGATGTAGATACGTTCCCCCCCTCTATATATATTCCTCCTCCCTTTCTCTCATCAGCCCCTCTCCATACATATATCCTCCATCCCCCCTCTTGCCGTAGAAGGTGCAAGTAGGAGAAAAATAGAACATATATACACCTGAGAGAGAGAGGCTGAAAGAAAGAATGAGAGAAGAAACAATAAAGAAGACAAAAACTCACTACCAAATCTTTTTTTTCTTCCGTTCCTTCCCTTGGAAAGACAACAAGCTTCCTCAACTCTCTCTCTCAACACACACACCAACATTTCCCTAAAAAAAGACAAAACAACAAAGCAAAAGTGTAGTAAACAACTTAAGCCTTGTTATCCAACCTAACCTCAATGTTCCTCCCCATAAACTCCACCCCATTCATCTTCTCAATCGCCTGACTCGCCTCCTCAGCAGTTGCAAACCTCACAAATCCAAATCCCTTTTTACGTCCATCACGTCCCACGGCGACATTGGAGTATTGGACATCACCACAGGAGGCAAAGTGATCCTTGAGTTCTTGCCAGGTGGTATCCCAGGAGAGGTTACCGATGAAGAGTTGAGATCCTTCCACTTTAACAGATGAGGAGGAAGTGGTGGTGGTGGGAGTAGGAGTAGCGTCGGCTTTTGCGTCACCAGAAGAGGAGGAGGTAGCACCTTCAGCAGGTGTAGGATCAGCCTTACTGTTGTTGCTGTTGTTAGGCCTAGCTCCACCACGGTCACCACCACCACCACGCTTCCCATCCTCACGATCTTCACGTACAAAAATCTTCCTCCCCTTCAATTCCGTATCGGTCAATTTTTCAATAGCATCCTTGGCACCCTCCACAGTACTAAATTCGACAATGCCACATCCCTTGGATCGGCCATCACGATCGGTAAGGACCTTGGAGTATTGGACGTCACCTGCGTCGCGCATGTGGTCTTTGAGGTCTTGCCAGGAGACTGACCAGGCTAGGTTTCCTACGTAGACTCGGTTGGACATGATTTATAGTGAATGTTATAGCGGGGTGCTATGATGATCAATGAAACTTTTGTGTGGTAGCAATGCGAAGCGGCGGCGTTATCAGTGTGTTGTTAGAGCGTTGGATATCCAAACAAAAAAATCTCATGGGTGGTGGGAAATCAGGAGGCGGAGGACAGAGTCAATACCAATTCCAATGTAGGTTTGATTGGTGTAGGGAGTTCCTTGATATGATGCAATCACATTCATTGAATGAGAGGTACAAGCCTGGATTAAAACCCCCATGCTGACAGTAATCAACATTTTCCAATAATACCACGTCGAAGATGTAGT
>JALLBH010001003.1:0-15914 GCA_036940005.1 Skeletonema menzelii
GCGTGGAGGATGCAGAGTGTTGTGGTTTGTGTGTGAATGGTAGATGTGAAGGTGGAAGTGGGAGTGGTCCACAAGACCAAGGTATTCAGAGCTTGACTAATGGTCTAGGTTCTCCCATAATGACTGAAACTGAAGAAGGACTTCCCTCGTCAAGTGCCCACCTCAATCTCTACTGGATGCTCAACGCAATGGGTCTCATGTTTATTGTGTGGGGCTATTATGTGGGAGGTCTATTGTAGTTTAGATGTTTAAGAGTTACTAACTATTTGTCAGTAGGTATGCGACTCGCTCTCACAAACTGAGCTGTAGCTGTAATCACAACTCTTCAGGTAAAGAGAGGTGCTCTTGGAAACCAGCAAAACCAATAATCAAGATAGTTCCCGATCAGTGGTCTCGTTTTCTCGAAGTGGTCTCGTTTTCTCATTACAGTCGTACCACAGTTACATTGACACCCAGTGCACGGGAGTTGGGAGTCAATCTATCTGTGTTGTCAATAACCGTACTACAAGTACCCTCTATTTACCTAGGTAAGTACTGTAATCAAAGGTACCAGTGAGACAAAGCTAGGAGAACTCCCTTCTTCTCTTAGGGAGAAGCGGGGAAACCCACGCTAAGAGAAGGTAGTGCACAGCTCTGGCGAGTCAATGTATCTGTGTTGTAAATGTAACTGGGTGTCAATGCATCTTGGTACGACTGTACCACCACCAATTAATTAACCCTTGACCTAACCCTAATGGAAGATCTTCGGTGTCATGACGAATCGAATTTTTTTCACCATGTGTCGATGCCGGCCGGCCATCATGATGTTATTATTCTGCTCTGCTGCTGACTTCTGCTGTTGACTCACTATCAGCAGCAATTACAAGAACTCGAAACCCAATAACGCCATGTTATCGTCCATCCGCCGCCCATTGGTAGCACGCCACTCATCTCGTGCATTGAGCTCACTTCATAATAACTTACTGCGTTCCCAATCGACGCTTGTTGTAGCAGAACCAACCGCCGACGATTCATTGGCACCAGCGACTTTATCTGCGATTACCGCCGCCGCCAAGTTGCATTCGGGTCCAATATCTCTGCTGACATTCTCTTCTAGCCCGGCCAGTGTACCCTCGTCTGTAACATCTGTCATTCAAGCGAACAACTCCTCTGGATCGAATTTACTTGCCGAGACGGTCACGAATGCTGTAGTAGCAGCGAATGAGAAGCATGGGTATAGTCATATCATAGCTCCAGGTACTAAATTTGGGGCAAATTATTTGGGAAGAACGGGGGCTCAATTGGGAGTCAGTCCTATATCAGATGTAGTCGATGTGCTTGCAGAAGGTGGGTCATTAATAAAGTTTTCTTCATCTTTGAAATCTAGTTTGCAGCTCAGAAAACGATTTCGCTAACACTCTGATGATCCCATCCTATTGTTTTTTATAGACACATTTGTTCGTCCTCTCTATGCAGGAAATGCATTAGCCAAAGTCATCTCAAAGAGTTCTCCACTCAAACTCATATCTATCCGACCAACTGCATTTGACAAAGCAGAAGCCGACAGTAGTGCAGAAACAGAGTCACTCGACGTCCCTGCGAATGAACTCACAGAATGGCTATTGGAATCTGTGTCAAAGTCAGAACGTCCAGATCTTGGCTCTGCCCCCGTTGTTATTAGTGGAGGACGAGGTATGAAGAATGGTGAAAACTTTGCACTCTTGGAGGCATTGGCGGATAAATTAGGTGGAGCCGTGGGAGCATCTCGTGCTGCAGTCGACGCAGGCTATGTCCCTAATGATTTGCAGGTTGGACAAACTGGTAAAGTGGTGGCTCCAGATTTGTACATTGCAGTGGGAATTTCGGGAGCTATTCAACATTTGAGTGGAATGAAGGATTCAAAAACAATTGTTGCAATCAACAAAGATGGAGAGGCGCCTATTTTTCAGGTTGCTGATTATGGTTTGGTTGCTGATTTATTTGAAGCTGTACCAGAATTGACTGAAAAGCTTCCATAGATTTGTGAAGGTTTGCTCAAGATAGATTCTACAATAACTTGGTCGATTGTACATTGGTGAGTGAGTGACATTGTTTTATACAACTCGTCACTTCCTTTCCTCCAAGCTGTAAAAATATCTTCCCAGAGCAATAGCATCCAATGTAACTGCAAAATAACAAGGCCCTGTAATAGTTGATAGCGTTAAATCTCTGTAATTGTCTCCAAGCGCACTAATTAGCAACCCCTCAATTGCAGCACCTGGTTGAATCATTCCCAAAGGAGTGTAATCAGCAGCTGTTGGGATGTAATTCCAAAATCCTGCAGAAACAAATGGTAGTTCAGATAATGGGCCTCCAAATGCAGTGACTGTTGCTGCAATCAGAGCAACAGGTGTACGATCTAACATTGCCCATTGGCATGCATCTGCCATAGCCATCAGTTGTAGTTTTATTTCTGCATCCATTGCCAATACGTCGGCACCTATCTGAATGGAATCATGAGTTTGTAAGACCTCTGACAATTTGATTATAGCTGCTGTTGAACTCACTGCGAGAAAAGCTTTGTTTCTCAGTTCATTTGTATTGTTGCTTCTGCCTTCGTTGGTGTGTATAACATCATCCTCATCCAAACTGTCCTCTTTTGGTATTGGCAGAAACTCAATAATGCGCGGTAAAATATAACCCAGGACTATGTAAGCAAACGCCAGCAACGGAGGGACCACCCAGCTGGAAGCTAGTAGAGGATCTGCTAACGGTAGTGGTGAGGACAGATTTATCGGAGCTACATCATACTTCAGAAGGCATTGATTATGAAGGGAGTCAACGAGTGGTCCAATGACAAAGCCCGTTGCGCCTAGTCGCAAGGCGGTGTTCTGGGGCGGTAAAAGTGGTTGTTTTGATGGCGCCTTCATGGTCAAGACTATTGCAGATTGCAGCTACAATACACTGTGCTTGCATGATAACTTAGCTGCTTTTATATCTTTACGTTCACTTGAGAGAAGAGCGAGCGAGGAGCACTGATTTGGCGCCAACCTCGGCGCCCACAGCTTTTGTAACCATGGATAATAGCGTTATCGTACGTAGACGTAGGCAGTCTCCCTTCTAGAGATGAAGTAGATACATACTTACTTATAAAGAGGCATTGCATGATAGAGAATGCTTTCTTTGAGCGTGCGTTACTCTTCACAGTGTTCTTCCACCAGTCTTCCTGAATTGCACCATAGTTCTGTGCTCAAATTATCTGTTCGGTTTTGATTTGACAATACCAATCTGTTCGCCAATCTGCTCGGTTCTCATTTGACAATAATGACCAGAGGCCTTTCACTACACCGTCTAGCTGGCTATGTCCTTTAATCCTGCTGCGGTAAGATGCCGAGTTATTGCGTCCTCCTTCACACGAACATGACGGCCAGCACTTCTTCTTGAAAGAGTGCCACGTTGGGATGCATGCACCATCCAGTTGCTTATGGTGGCTCTTAAAAAATACTTGATGCTTTTGCATGCATTGGCGACAGAAGAGGCTCTCCTCGAACAAACTCCCAGTACCTTAATGATATGGTTGTACCTAATGAGAGAGCAATCCTCGTTATGGCAAGTAAGGGTATCCCTCTCAATGCTAATTCTCTAGTCAGAACATAAACAGCACTGCCGCATCCAGTGGCCAATGCATAGCTCTGGGTAGCAGCCAGAATATCTCTGCCACAAATAATATCTCGCATTACACCACCAAGCGACATTGTGACGCCAGAAACAGCAGCAACCAATGGATGTACTCCCATACCAATTGCACCATGTACACCAGCAACCGAAATGGAAGCCAGGGCAATGGTGTCAATTGTGTACATCTCCCACGAGTTGCGTACCCTTTCTTGCACCAACATCTTTAGCTCGTGTGAATCAATAGTGCCAGAGCCATCTAAATCAATTTGTCGAAATAACTTTGTTGCAGAAAGTTCATTCAAATCTTTTCCCTGAAACTTTGGTAGCAATGCAATTTGAATGGTTTTCAAGAAATCTTCACTTTTTTCGCACGCTTGTACAAATGCCGTTTCGCCTACACTACCGTCTTCTTCTAGCTTGTCTTTGCCTATCACTTCTTCCAAACAATGCGTTGACATGTAATCACAGTACTGTGGCCATGCAAAAAACATTGCTAATGAGCTTCCTATTGCCACAGCTAGAAAATGCGGTTGTCTCGTCCAGAATACTCCAGGTAATTGCCGAAGTAACGGAGCACTATTCCCATAGAGAAGATTATTTATTGTTCTGCCTCCCAAACCACCTATGCAACCCACCAATGTGCACCCTACAATGTTGAAACCTACATCTCCTGCAACTTGAGTTCCAACCACAGAGAATAATGCAACCGCTACCGTGTCCATGATACGAATTAAACTTTTACCAATTGAAGCGATTGGAGTAGTGGGCTCCTCAATGACTTGCAAGCACAATTCTCTCGCTGTTCTATGTTCTAATGCACGTTGACCAGCTGCTGTTAAATCGCTTTGGGTGACAAAGCCGTCTTTATTAATGTCAAGCCTCTTTCTCAAAAGTTCCTTCTCACATGATGTGAGACGGACTCCAAGACTCTTTGCAAATTCGCCAACATCAATTGGGTCTTCAGCAGTCACTGTCCTTGGATAGGATGCCAGACAACGCTTCTGTGTTGATCTTTTAATGCTAAATGTAAAAGCAGAAGTAAATTGGTGCCTAAGTGCACAAGTGAAAGTTGCTGTCATTAGATATCTTTCGTCCCGTCGTTGGTGACACAAATTTTTTCAAGCACACGTTTCTCTACTAGAAAAGACCTCAGCATCTCCCTGTCTTTATGGTAGACCTTGTCGCCTCTGTTAACGCAAACTCATATATGCCTCAAAAAAGTGCACACAGAAGCTGCTGGTGCATAGGTAAGTATGTCCTTACTCCTCCATTAGCATATGCTATTATGATAAATAGAATAGAGAATAGAGTTGCAGTGCGCCGCGGCGTGTTGCCACGCGCGCGCTGCCACGCTGATACTGATATCGCTGAATCGCTGATTGAAAGCTATGGCCGGGCCAGTATTGTTCGTGTGCCCTCCGACCTCCGACCTCCGCCCGACCGACAATTTTGGCGGGCAACCTTCTATCTGGCTCGCCAACAACCGAGCTCGAGAAAAACCATGCTATGAACAGGCAGCCGATATCATCTAACGCATGTAGGAAACAGCTAGTGCTGCGATAAAAGAAGCAAATACACCTGAGCAAGTGAACTAACTTTGTAACGATGACCAACTTTGTGGCCTCCAAGGCGCATGACATCCGCAGTTGTCAGACGAAAACGCTTGCCTTGAGAATTCTGCAGGGCTACGAAATAACCAAGACAAAGTGTACGCACTGTGGTGTTCCCTTGATGGAATACAAAGGAAATATTTCCTGCGTCATTTGCCCTCAGCTGGAAGACAAAATTGAAGAAGCCAGAGAAGATGGTGGAGTAGAAATTATTAATAACTTGTACAGTGGATCTATGCTCGGAAGTATGTCGTCTTCGGTGAATTCTGAAGAGCATGGAAGAAATCAAAGTTTTGAAGAATTGGACAACGCCGATGTTATGACAACATCCTACTACTCAATTGAAAGCGACGCAGAATACTTGTCTCCTAACGATACCGATGACACCATTGTTAAGGATGCGCTTGCAGTATCAGCAGCAAAAAGTCTAGCTAAAACAGAGCCAGAGAAAGCACCGCCAGCCAGCCAGGCTATGAAAAATGATAATACAAAGAACGTGCTGTTCATGAAAATGATTAAAGAGATGGCGGAGAAGAAGAAGGAGCAAAAGGAACACCTCGCGTCGAACAAAACTCATGTTATCTTTAGTCAAGAGCCTCAAGCCTTGAAGAGCCCTACAAACACAAGAAAGAATGATCTTAGTAAAACCACACCTATGCCATATGCTTGTGATAGCCCCAAAGTTGTCACAAAGCGTATGAGCATCAACAATATTGTATGCGACGATTCTGCAAAGAGAAGCTACATGCCCGCGTGGGAGAGTAAGATGAACTCAGTAACAAAGGGAGACTTTGAAGGAGAAGTCAAGATGGCTTCTACAGACAAGGTAGTAAGCAGTGTTGCCGTGAGAACAAACGACGAATCTCGAGATGATGGCTTCTTTACAGAACTTCGTCAAAAGGCAGCCAGTAAACAGAAGGTAAATCCATTTCCTTTGCGTGATGTTGATGAAGCAGACCACTTTCCAAAAGTAGGTCAACTTCCAATGCGTGTTAGTAACGTCACTGGCAAAAAAGCAAATGGTGATTTGCAACCATGCGTAGCAAGACCAGAGCGTTTTGGACCAGTGGATGATGTTGATGAACATGAACTCAAACTGCAGGAAAAGCGTTGGCAAAGTGAGAAAGTGAGAAAGATGGAAGAGAAGAAGTTGATTGAATCCATGACCAATCATGGAAAAAGCAATCAACTAATTTCTACTGTCCCGCTCGATGAAATGAAAGATTTGACTGTAAAGTGTATGAAAGAAGAGAGGGTGCCTGAACCATTTGATGAAAGTAATGACTTCCTCAAAGAGACGTCAGAGTTCGTGTTGGCAAACACAGATAAGCTCCTGAAAAGCACCCATGAAGTGCTTGGTGAGACCAGAGTTCACCTTCCTGAGAAGAAGAAACATAATCGATCGGAGACTGAGAAGGTATCAAGTTCATCGGACTCCATTGCAGATAGTATGAAAGAGCACTCACAACGTATTGTTGCGCTTGAAGCAAAGACTCTGCAGAAATATACGAAGGCGGCATTGGCGACGACTAACCCTAATCCTTCTTCGGCTTCTTTGAGGTCCCTATCAACCACTGAGAAGGACAAAAGGCAAAAGCTTAGAGGCCGCGTTCTCGAACTAGAGGCAGAAGCCTTACGCAAACATAGTGAGGCAGCCATGGCCGCTCTTCATGCCCGTCAAGCGCTTGACAAGATGGTGCAACATCGTAAGAAGAGTACAGTAGAGAAGAAGCAATCCAAAATTGAAGACTTGTCTATTAACTCTTCCCTCAGCACAAAAGATGAAACAGCGAGTCATCCATCGAACACAGTGGAGTCAGCATCTTTATCTCAATACAGCGGGTATGAGTACCGTCACCCCAACGATGATATTAGTAGAGAGGAATTTTCCGTGCACACTCCTCCAAAAGAAAGACGTTCTAGGAATCCACCAGAGTTCCCTGGTCGCACCCATTCTTCTCAATACCATCGGGAGCAGATGGATCATTCACGCTCTCGGTCTGTACCGAGAAGTAGGATGCCACCAAATATTTTGCTACCAAGCCTACACTCTGCATCGCCTAAACATCATGCATCCCCAAGGCAAAGTCGTGAAAGAGCTACCAGGCCCCATCTCATGCCATACTCGCCACGAACTACGCCTCGGAGGTCATCCCAATCTAATCAACGTCCATTTTCGAATCGGCCCTATTCACCATCGCCTGATCTCTACATAGATGGAAGTTCCAATACTAGACATTCAGCTCCGATATCTTATAAATATCAGGGATCTATGACTCCAAGAACTGTCCATGAGCAGCAGCACTATAACTTCCGTCAGAACCAAGCGGCGTCGCGAAACTTCGAATCAATGATGCTAGCATCGAATCAAACAGTTCAAGAAAGATTGATGGACCAACAACAACCGAGAGTGGTTTACTCTGACAATCTCTTGCAGCCTGGTATGCAAAGATCATATGTTAACAACAACATTCATTACAATGACCGGTATCAAGAAAGGGTGATCAATCCACAGCAACCTAGAGTGGTGGCCCCAGAGCAAATGATAGAACAGCAACGAGCGAGCGTTGGTTTCCATGCAGCTCACTTTGATCCTGCTACGCAACACTCTCATCTAAATAGTCCGAAAGTGCAATTTACACATCATCGCGAAGCACAGTATAATGGGGCTGCGAATAATGTCCAATACGTCGATCCGAACATGTATATGCGGGATGGTAGGAATGATTATTCGTCTGTGAGATATGATGGAACACCGACAAGATGGTAACAAAAAATTGTATTCACAAGCAACACAAAAAGATGTATATGTACAACAAGTAATCAAATTCAGGTTGGCACGGATAGTACCAAGGGAATCAAAAATCATCGGCGAAAACACACTATCCAAGTATCAGTTGCGCTACACCCACATAGCTGACCTGATGAGGCACGATTTGGGTTGGCCAGCAGCACTACATCTAACGTCCTAATCGTATGTAACGCCTGTAATATAGCGATTGAGAGCTTCTAGCGGCCCATTACACTCGGGCCGGATAGTAGGNAATATAGCGATTGAGAGCTTCTAGCGGCCCATTACACTCGGGCCGGATAGTAGGGAAGGAAATATGTTCGGCTCAAACAAGCTTCTTTTGTTTCTGTTGCGCTACATCCACATAGCTGACCTGATGAGGCACGATTTTCGATTGCCTCGATCATTTCCTATTTTTTATAGTGATGGTATTGGGAGTGAGATTGCTTTCATTTGAAGAAAGTTGAATAGTTCATGCTTGATGAGAGGAATTATTTTTTGATAGATTTATGATCAAAATGCTAAAATATTGTTATCTTAACACGTGTTATAGATTCAATCCAATCTCTCAGCTACACACTTCGAATTCTCGAATGTATTCTTTTTAGACAGGATACAGATCATTTGTGTCATCGCATGCCATTGCCAATTCTCCTCTCTATCGAGACTTTACGCCACCAGTCTCCAAACGTTCGATGAGACTATCCACGGCCATAGTGAATAACTCACATCGAATCGGCATTTCCAATTCATAAAACGGATCTTTCTATAGTTGCAATTGTTGTGTGTTGTGACATTGTGATTTACAATATTCATTTTCACAGAATTAAAGCCAGAAGTATGTAAGCAATGGATTCAACGAACAACAGAAAATTCATGGCACTTTAAAGTCATCATCGTTCTTCTTACCAGTGCACATTCGGAATAAAGTACATATATTTCACGCAATGCTGAGTCTAAGTCAGTAGTCCCCGGTTCCGCCCTGCATGTATTGACGTATATTTAATGTTCGTTCCAGTTAGTTGGAGAAACAAATGAAAAAGAAATGCAATGCAGTGCTATAAACTTGAACATGAACTACTCACGTGAGTACAAATTTAATGCCTGTTCTCGTTTGCAAGCATTTCAATATAACACCCCCACCTTCGATCTCTTCAATACCATCGTCTGCACCAGCTACAACATGATATTCGTTGAGTGATACAAGGTGAGATGAAAATACTTTGTCCGCGGACAAGCGCTTTGAAAAGCGGCATGAATATATGCAAAAGAAACACATCATACAGACTCTTCTCACCTGGATTTTTATTACCCGGCAGCTTCACTGGACTAGCCTCGGCAGCAATTGCGTGTAGTGAATGAAATGTCGAACCAATCCGTAACCAGTCATTGGTATTAATTTTGGGTGCCGATGGACCAAGGGGGCGATGGAGGATAAGACCTCTTCATTGATAGTATGTGTGTAGATGGTGATGAAAGAGTTGTGCTGTGAGATTTCAAAATAACGAGCAGTACGGTGTATGAGAATAGTTGTTTAGTGGTGACGTCTACTTACCCCGATTTGTTGACAATGAATAAATGCAGGAACCCCATTTTGTTTCATCAACAGCAGCAGCACTTTTTGCTTCGTTATTCTTTGACGACAATGGCAGGATTTCATTGGAAACTGGACACTAGATTATGGACCTAAAATTTCTGTCACTTAACACTATAAATAACGTTATACAGCCCAACTTCTAAATAAAAGTACTAGTGTATACAGAACAAGGTCCTAACGCTCGTCTCGGTGAATGGCCTCATGATGACCTTTCTATGTTGATCACACCGCACATGCAATAACAATGGACGAAGCTGCCATCCCTGTAGTCGCCCCCTTAGTACTTGAGGAGGAGGAATCAGCCATTGTCTCTGAGACGGATGCCGCTCCATCTGATGACGAAGCCAATAATTGGCTCTCTTCGTCTCACATTAGAAGCCAGCATCAAAACCACACGTCTGTACCATCAGCAACCACAGTAGCTCCAGCGTCTTCGGCTCAAAATCACGACGATGATGATGACGATAATGATTCAGTCGATGAAAATGAAATGAAGGAAAGTGCAGGCCCAGAAGATTTTTACTGCTCGAATATGGATGATGAGGATGAGGCGTATGTCTACAAGCATTTACGAAGTGGGAGGGAGGAAACTGTGCACGTAAGGAGAGCATATCAAGAACAGCAACAGATTCAAGATGATTCACAAAGAGGGGACAATTCCAAACTATTGGATGAGCCGTCAACAGAGAAACTTGAATCTGTATCAAAGATTAATAATGGTACGAATGGTGAAGAAGAGCAACTATTGCCATCATCAACAACAGCAACACAGACGAAAAATCCACAACCTAACAATCTGCTGCACCAAGCCCGTCTCCTCAAACCACGCACCTCCGACGCCATCCTATCTTGTCCACGATGCTTCAACGTCGTGTGCATGGATTGTCAACAGCATGAACGATATTCAAATCAGTATCGTGCCATGTTTGTGATGAATATTGGAGTCGATTGGACGAAGAAGATGATGTATGATGATGCTATTGGTGGGTTGAAGGCTTATACAACCAATGGTGGTAATGTTGGTAGAACTTTGGGAGGAATTATGGAAGGTGATGAAGAAGAGGATGCATCGATGCCTGATAGGATACCGCATGATAACGCGCAAAACACACCCAAAACAACTGAGGCATTGAAGGAAGCTTATTACTCTGTACACTGTAGCTATTGTAGATTGGAACTAGCGGCTTTGGATATGGGTGATGAGATATATTACTTTTTTGGTTGCATTGCATCTTCGTAATGGCGCATAAACACATTCTGTTTTCATTGATTTAAGGAATCTGAATAATCGCACACTGGACAAATAATAAGCAAGCCATTCTATTTCAACCTCGTAACGATTAGGTGAGCAGATACTCCTCTCTCGAATAATAATATGATCTCAACTCGTCAACTCGATGCAGACTCGATGCAGCGATGACGGTTTCCTTCTTCTCTTGCTTCCTTGCTCTCCCCATCACATCCGCACGTCCGCACTCCGAAGTCGCAAGCTCAAATCCAAACGCGATCAATCTCGAAATCGATAGATGTCAATGATGTTGTCAGTGTTCCCTGTCTTGTCCATACCATTTATCTCAACATAAGTAGATCTCAGTCAATTCATTGCTGTATAATAGTCAATATGAAGTCCCTATCAATCGTCATCGCCGCCGTGGGCGTCACTACTCACATACTACCGACTGCTACTGCGTTCACAACGGTGACGAATTCAAAAATCACTCGCCCATCATCGTCAACACAACTCCATTCAGTCGAAGACATGCGTCAACGCATCAAGAATGCTGGTGGCGGAATAACTACAGTTATACCTGGTGATTTAAAGGTGTATGATCCCAATGAACAAGGAAAGCTGCAGGGGACGGGGGATCTTGAGGCACGTGTCGCGGCTGGTGTTTCATTCGGAGAGACTTCATCTTCCGCACCCGAATCTCCTGGTGACGCACCGGAAGCTGCAGCAACAACTGCAACATCTGAGGGAAGAAGCGATTCAAGCACCAAATCTGGTACCGCGAACTTGACAAATTTGCTAAATTCAGGTCGATCAAGAAATGATGCGTACGGTGGGAAATCTCAGTGTTAAGTAGGAACCCGGCATCCATTTATGTTCAGGGGTTTCTTTGCGATACCATGAGGGATTGTTAACCTGAATTCTGTTATTTGATGCTTGATTCTCATCGTTCCAGCCCAGCGTTTCTAATATAACAGATGCAAAAGTGAAATGAAGATTTGATGATACGACATGAGTATATTGAAGGTAACAAACAACACAAAACTGATATGAAGTCTCCACGTAATAGCAGGCATGTCAAAGCAAAACGAGAAAACAGACTAATGCAAATAATCTTAGTTTCACCTCTTTGTCTTTTGTCTCTCTACTTTAGAATTATCAATACTTAAATATTCATTTGAAAACAAATTGAGAATGAAAAGCGAGCTGAGGTACTCATACTCAAAGCTAGTAATAAGCTCCGAAAAATTACATCCTTATGGTCTACTTTTAAGATCAGATAAGAGCAGCAAGTAAGGAAGAGAAGCAGGTTACAATCATACCTACCTACTTCGGAGGTAGGTAATGCCGTCAACGGATCGATCCATGCACGTAGATAGAAGCTTTGATACATAGGAGTATGATGTAGGAGTAGATAGTAGCAAACGGAAAAGGCCGTCTGTCCCTCCTAAGATCCTAGCTTAGTTCTTGGCATCTTCGTTGCAAGCCAAGATTCCAGCCAGATCTCCCACGCCAAGATCCAGATCCAAAAAAAAAAACAAAGCGCGTCGACATCAATCGGCAGAGGCAGAGCAGAGGAGAATGAAATGCTGATGGCTGCCTGGAGGATTATCGACCACATAATTTGACTCTTGTCCTCAAAAGAAACAACTTGTTGATAATTGATCCTATAGCATAGACATCATCATGATATTCAAAAGCTTATCCGCTGCTGCTCTTGTGGCGATTGCAAGCAAACATACCGCTGCATTTGTTCCTCAACAAAAGGGTTCTCATCAGACGACCAGGCTCCTGAATCAACTAGATCCTGTTCAAGTAAAAAAGGCCGGGGGTGGAATACCCACAGTCGCTGCCGGTGGTCTATTAGTGTTTGATCCGGATGCCAATGGAAAGCTTCAGGGAACACATGTTCTCCAAAGTCGTATCATGAACGGAGCTGCCTTTCAATTGGCACCTCCTCAAATCAGTTTGGATGTTCCTCCGTCAGATGCTACAGTGGAGGATGCGCAGCATTTCCTCGAACATCTCGATGCAGACGGCAACCTTCCCCTAAACTTTGCAAAGCCTCAAGCTCCAGCAAAAGCTACCGTGCTTGGCCGAACCAAACTCATCACAGAGGACGCTCCTGGTGATATCGAACATGTCATACTCAAACTACCAGAGGGGTTTCATTACGTAGAAGGTCAGTCTCTTAGCGTCATTCCACCAGGAGTAGATCCAAAGAATGGACGAAAGCATAAGCCGCGACTTTATTCAATTGCTTCTACTCGTTACGGAGATTTGTTGGACGGAAACACAATCAGCCTCTGCGTTCGTCGTGCCGAGTTCATTGAACCAGATGGCACCAAAGATCCAGCTAAGCAGGGAGTTTGTTCTAACTTTCTCTGTGATGTCAAGGCCGGAGATGAAGTTGATGTGGCTGGTCCAGTCGGAAAAACGATGCTGCTTCCTCAAGACCCTAATAAGGATATTATCATGATAGCTACTGGAACAGGGATCGCTCCATTCCGTGGATTCCTTCATCGATTGTTTATGGAAAATACTCTTGCAAAGCACATGTTTGGAGGAAATGCTTGGCTTGTATTAGGAGTCCCTGTAAGTGGAGGTCTATTGTATAAGGAGGAGTTTGATTGTATGCAAAGGAATTCTTCCGGAAAGCTTAAGATTGATTACGCCATCTCAAGGGAAATGACGAACTCTATTGACGGAGGTAAACTTTATGTCCAGCATGTAATTGCTCAAAATGGCAAGGAACTGTTCGATCGTTTAGACGCTGGTGCACATGTGTACTTCTGTGGATTGAAGGGAATGATGCCACCAATTCTTGATACACTAGATGAGGTAGCCAAAAGCCAAGGCTGCGTTTGGTCAGAAAAGTTGAGCGAGTTGAAAAAGAATAACCAGTGGCACGTTGAGGTGTATTAGATTGGAGCAACTGCATTAGTTCGTAGTTGTACTTCAATTACGAAGAGTATGAATGGTCACGACAATAGGTAGTTGTATGGCATACATATACGTCTTCTCAGGCCCCAAGTCTGAAGTATATTATAATTATATACATTATTGTTTTATAGCGTAGTTTGAATCAGAGCAACCTCGACTCCAAGGAAGCTTTGACTCTCTTTAACACTACTTCATACATCAAACGGGAAATCTTTTGCTGTGTATATTTTCAAGGCTACTTCTTTGACTAGAGAACCTACATCTGTACATAGGACCCTTCCCTCTTGTATTTGGATTGAACATAACCTCCACTGGGATATAAGAGCCCTGAAGAAAGCTTAAGAATTAAGGTTCCGAGCGGTGCGGTTTTCGTAGGTGGTGTTGCCTCTTGTGCCGAGCTGGGGTGTTGTAGTCGATGATAGGCTTGAATTTAAACTTGACCCCGAAACAGTACGTGTTCCATCTGCAGGTTGCAACATGTTCAAGCCGTTCATGCTGAATCTGTTGATAGACGATGCCATAGCGATGAGCTGTTCGGTGGGCATATTGTGGAGCATCCCTCGACTGAAGTTGTTCTGAGGGTTCCAGTTGCCTGTCGGGTAGCCCTGGCGCATTTGAGGCTGCACCATCATTAGAGACTGGAAGATTTGAGGATGCACAGCTGCAGCCTCCTGTACAATCGTAGGAGGCAGGGATGATGTGTTGTAGGGGATCATGCTGCCCATTTGACCAGGTCCGTGTATGTTCATGTTGTTATGATGATAAGCGACGGCCGGTAATCCTCCTCTGGTAACCACGTTTGGTCGTGCAACTTCGGGTCCTCCTTTCAAGCCAGTCAAGAATGATGCCCCTTGCGTGATATCACCTGTCTGCGATTGAGTATGATTAGATGTAACGGTTGAGCTCGGAGGAGATGATGATGAGAGCTTCTTCTTAGCGAAACGTCTTTTGATTTCCGTCCTTTGCATCAGTTGAAGCTCCTCCATGTTTCCACGCTTGAAGTGTTTGTGATAGTACGTTTCCCCTAGGGAATTGGGGCCTCGCAGCTCGCGTTTAAACCCCCATAGGTTCAGCTGGCGGGTCTGAGGGGCGAGTGTGCAACAAAGCAATCATTAGGGTGTTGTGAAACATGTGCAGGTTTGAGTTAGTTTGAGCATGAACGAATGAAGTTTGCGATTCAATCACAGCGTCTCTAGAACTTACAAATGATCTCCACTTCTTGTGATCGAAAAAATGGGGGATGATGTTTTCTACGATCGCTTCCCTATCATGAACCACAAACGCATGTCCCGACGCAGACCAACTAAGAGCGGAGCTGAACTCGGAGGTGGATGCCCACTCGAGAGTATGGTACAGCTTGAAGGGGAACGTCTGTTTGGCAGGCTCCATATCCTTCATCTTGGTGTAGTGGTAAGTAGTATAGTGTGTAGTAGTTGTGGTTGTGAAAGAGTAAGTATTGTACTTCTCTTGTGGGAAAGATTAAGTACTGGTGCACGCACTGTCTCAATGTTGATTCTTCTGCCTACTTTGAGTAACTTTCTCTAGTGATATTACATCATAGAGAAATATTACATCATGAGAAATGCCAGAAAAGCAATGTTGTAACAAAGGCCTAACTTTGACTCTGTCGACCGAATGACACTTACACACACAGGATTCCTGCTTGGAACCTTTAAGAAGCTTCAAGAACCAGAGAATGGTTCCCACACACGCGAAAAAAGATCGAAGTTTTGTGAACCCAAGGTGCGAACTGTCATTAAATAATTGACCGTTTTCTTTGCATGTGCTGTAAAAAATCAAGGAAGGGGTTCTCACCCCGATAAATACAAAGGGTTCCACCACCGGCACTCGGAGTTCGTACCTACCTGTACCTACACGGAGGTCGTATCGTACCTGCAAAATTGTTCTTTGGATGGAGCTCCTCTCCTATATAGTACCATACTATCCATATCCATATCCATATCCATCCATCCATCCATCCATCCATCCATCCATCCATCCATATTTCCATATTAAAATAGCGCTTGCGGTCGAGGCCACACCTGTGCTGTGTGTTGTCCGCCGGAATTGTCGATCATTGCGAGAAAGGGCATAAGCAATTTGTGGACA
>JALLBH010001010.1:0-14971 GCA_036940005.1 Skeletonema menzelii
TTGCCTCTTGCTTTCATCTCTTCTTACTATAAGGCTAAGGACAAGACCTCCTCTGTATTATGTATTGCAAGTGAAATTATTAATTAGTAACAAGGATGGCAAAGAGCAATGGAGCACGGGGAGAGTTGGTGGTGAAAGAATGTCGAGATAAGGAAGTCTCCAGTCTCCACAATATGCACTTACACACCTACCTCTACAATACATCGTGTTGAGACTGTCCTTCTCTGTAAAATCATGGTTAACCTCTGACCCTTGATTCCTTCAAAGTCGAACTTCAACATACCGTTGAACTTCAAGGCAGTTGATAGATCCTTGATCAGAGAACACTTTAAGACGATTTTATGCACCACACTTTCTTCAGATATGCACACGTCATTTCAACCAAAGATACCTCTACTTATGTAGAGTAGAGTTGAACTTCTTCTTGTTCAACTTCAAAAAAGGAATCATTTTGAACAAAGAAAACACCCGACAAAATATTATATCGCACCATTCTCAACCCGTCAAGCACTCCGTCGGTGAGCAAAAGGAGTGAAATTGTTTCAAGAGGTTATCAAACAGATTCAAAGGTGGTAGATGATCCACATCACTTTCAGCTTCGGGCGTTACCAGGTGTTTCCAGCGTTTACTCAGTATCGTCTGGATGTCTTTTTGCTCTTCAATTAGGTCTTTCATAGAATGATTGTCTACTCCAAGCGAGCTTTGCACCTTTTCCTCTTCCTCTTCAGCATCTCCATCTTCAGATACTGCCTCCAGCATGCTATGCTGCGACGTGGCTATTGCATGGAGAAGTTGAGCCGATTTCGATATCACTACGCGTGCATCTTCCCAAACCGACGTTACCATCGCTTCATTCCTTGCTCGCTGACTAGCACTGAGACTAGATAATGATGCTCGATTAGCCTTGCTATTTGGCGAGCCTCCCACCCTTGTTCGCACATTCACCACTCCTCCACTATTTTTATACAGTTGCATCGCTTCATCGACCTTCCGACAAAGCTCTCGATACTCAGCAACAGACATACCAAATCTAACAATGTCCATTGACAATGGAGTAACCTCAGTTGATACAGTCACCACGCTGCTTATAAATGGCGTCACGGCAATGTCTTCCATTCGTCGACATCTTGCCAACGTCTCTTCTTCCGTAATCACATGGGCGAGATCCATCATCCCGTCGGTATGCGTTTGTGCAATCTTCTCCGAAAGAGCGGCCGTCCATGATTGGAACGATTGCGAGTTAAATGCTCTGAACGAGTGAGTCTTCCCGAGGGAAGTGACGATACGGAAAGTATTGGGAAGGCGATGATTTAATGGCTCTTCTCTTTCGATGAGAATAGATCGAAGGAGATTGATGTATGAGTGACTTCCAACCCTCAATGATGATAATATATCATGATTGGCCGTAGTACCAACGTCTTTGTCATGAGGGAATTCCGAGAGAGTTCTCGCCCGCCCAACGACCCAAAGTTTATCCACCGCTAGAACACAATACACCCGCCTCCACACATTAGGATCCTTTTGGCTTTGCTTCAATAGGTACCCGGAAACAACGAAGGGGGAATCTGACAGTTCTCGAAGGACGGCAATACGTCGTTTTTCCTTGTTCAATCGACAAATATGGGTTGATGACATCTCACTGATTTGCGATGTTATTTGATTGCCGCCTTCGTCTTCTTCATCAGTCACATTATCATATTCATCGTCATCAAAGCCTCCTCCTCCATGCATATCGTCGCCTGATTTATCATCATCGTGATCTTCATCAGTACAGTAACCCTCCAACTCAATATAGGCAGGAATACTTTGAATTTTAGGTGAGGGGCTCGCAGAAGAATCTATTCCCCCCAACGGGCTACAAGGTTGAAAGTACCATCGAACTGACACCCGCGGCTGTTGTTGTTGCTGCTGGCGACGACTGCCACCACCACCTTTCCCAGGTGATGAAATAAATGCATTATTCTTTGACAGTTGTTGTCCAAAAAGACCCATTTGTTCTTCTGCCCGTTTTCGTAACCGTTCTAATGACTTTATCATCTCATCTCGTACCTGCAACGGATGTTCGTCTGGATGGACAGTGCGAATGATGTGAATTGGTTCCAAGTCTGGTTCATATTGTACAGATGGAAAGAACTGCATTGCCGTAGTATCGGGATTGTTGCCTCTATTATCCGTAGTAGCGGCAATACTATCCCCATGAGGATGAGGGGGAGATGAAGAAGATATGGATAATTCCGAAAAGAGTGTCGTCATCTTTTGCTTCCCCCCTCCATCTTTGGATGATGTAATAGTATTATGACTACCACCTCCTTCTTCTTCTTCGACAAGCACTCCGTCACCACCAACACCTGCTTTCCATGGACTACTACTCCCAACAATCCTACCGTTACCACCATAATATTGAGAAGAAGATGACAAATCCAATCCCATCTTGCCATCCCTTGACGAAGACATATCCAACCTATTCGTCCTACCATTATCCCTGTTACTAATACTGCTTGGTAGTGATGTTGCCAATGATGATGAGGAAGACGATGATGATTGAAAGTGGTGGTTGTGATTATATCCTTTTTGAGTATTCCCTGATGCACGAATGGTGATGGAAGATGATGACGCTGGTAATGACAATGAGTTGAGATCTTCCACCTTTTCTTCGTCTAATTTTTCCAACTTGGACTGAAATTGCTGTTGTTGTTGCTGCTGCTGTTGCTGTTGCTGCTGTTGCAAAAACCTCCAATAAATCTCCCTCTCTCTCAAACACCTCAATCTCACCTGTTCACACATTCCAAACTCTTCTTCATGTTCAAATGCTACATATCCTTTTGGCGGTCCTTCCAATGTACCCACTAGAACTAATGCATCCATACTAACTGGCAATGATGATAATGGTTCTTGATAATTGTAATAGTTGCTCGTAGTAGAGGAATTTCTCCTGCTGTTACTACTTCCACTACTAGACGCTCTCTCCTGCTGCTGCTGCTGCTGTCTAGTTCTACTACTCGGAGACAATCGACGAGTCAATGGCGACAAACCTTTCTGTGCCCTTTGCGGACTATTATTACTACTATTCGTAGCATTATTATTGGGATCTACAACACCCACTATCGTAGGCTGAGGCAAGCCAAATTTCCCTCGTAGGAGTGACGTCACATCTCTGGCGAATGCACGATCGGTAAGACGAACTGCTGCCGAGGTCGTAATCGTCACTGGCTGTTGGATATATCGCTTTTTATTATTGTGGGCTGCTGGTGAAGTAGTGCTGCTATTTGACGTGTTGTTCACGCCACCGCCACCGCTGCTGCTGCTGATCGGATGGACCGAAGAAGATGAAAATGAAACTGAAGATTCGTTCGATAACGATGTCGACGAAGAGAAGCGATATGGCGCGCCAGGAGTGGTCATGGGATAATTCGGTGGGTGAATTTGATGACTGTCATGACGATGGAGTTGTTGCTGCGGTTGTCGATGTGGAGGATTGAGGAGTGAAGAGTTGCAAATAGATGCGGTGTGACTCTTGCCGATTGATGTTGTTATTGGCGGGGCCGCCGGGACTGTTCATTATTATTATTCGTTCGCTAGTCGATGATTTATGGTGTTCTAGTGATTAGTTGTCTGTCAGAGTGGTTGCAGCAGCTGCAATGCATCATACTCTATGCACAAGATAGGCGATCTTTTATGTCATGGTAAGCCTCTACTACTTAGAGTGCGTTGTCTTTGGCGGAATTTTTGAGACAGGTAGCTTTCATCAAAGATGTCATCTTCCATAGTCAGATGAAAAGTGGGAGAAAGAGAAGGCCCAACGGTAGATATGCGTCACCTCAACCGTTCCGACAAAAGAGGGGTCCCACTGTGACATGATTTTCCGACGATTCTCTGGACTCTATCTCTCCCTCATGTTGTATGATACTCCCTGTACATACTTAGAGTGAGTAAGTAATAAGTAGGTAACTACTAAGCTGGGGTAATGTTGCACTCGCGCCTAACAGTACCTAATTATATCAACGAATGTGTTATTGTTATGAATTATGAACTTCGTCTTCGTGCGATCTCAATCAAAACATCGACATCGTCGTCGTCGTTATCCGACCCTGAGACTGAGACCTGAGTCGGAGTCGGAGGACTGTGGACGTGGTATGACGCACCCCGTCGCGTCATCGTCATTTCGTGATAAATATAAATACTTACAAAGTCAATCAGATTGATGATGATGCGACCTAATCATCTGCACGAATCCCGTCTGCTGTTGCTACTACGTGAGTATCAAGATCAAAATCGGTGCGGTCACTGGAACCGTAGGCTAAAATGTCTGACTTCGGAGCAGCTTCTATCGCTTCCACCTTTGCCTTGGCCTTTCCCCACCGAATAAACGCATAGAGTAGCACCATCGAAGCGCCGAAGAGACCAGTCGCTATCCACCCCAGCGGCAAGAACAAGTTTCCCACATTGCCTCGTAGATTATCATCAATCGAGTCTGTCAGAGTATGCTCAGTGAAGCATCTGCTTGAAAACAGCTGGACAATGTAGCAGCTAATGACAATACAGGTAAGAGACAACCGCATCAACAGTTTTGGAAACATGGGGATCTTTTGCCATTGTGTCACTTCGCGGTAGCATTTGTTGAGGTGCGCCGCCTCGTCATCAGCTTTCTTCACTTCAGCATCATCTTCGATAGCTGCAACATCATCCATGCGTTTGTCAGCAGCTTGTTCCAAGTAGTAAGCGGCTACAATCATACTCCCAAACTGAACAAGGGCAGTAAGCGATGCAGTGATTGTAGACACCGTGCCAGCCCATGAAAACTCGGGATTGCCTGATTCATCTTTGAGGGACGCCATGTACAACAAGGCACCGGTGACACACGTTGGGAGGATGAGAAAAACGACGGGAATAGTACCCAAAATAATCTGGGGTAGAGAAAGTCGCAGGATCCCACACAAGACGGACGTGGGCCAATCAGGGCCGCTGTAAAATGAAGATATGGCAGAAAATGTGAGCATCTCAGATATGAATTGTTGCAGTGTTTGAACCATGTCATCCTACTTACCCAATCAATATTGCTACTTTTGGTACAGATAGGCCGTTTTGACTGAGCACAAGTCTCATGGCTTTCATTAGGATGGAATTCACACCGACGAATTGTCTCACACGGACATATCTTGAAAGGTTTTCGCCGATCATTTTCTGCTGCAAAGCACTTGAAAATAGTTTTAGCAATAGACCGATTGCGATGGAATAAGCAATAGAACCCACCCACCCAAGCGTCTTGTGTCCCTGAGCGGGTAAAACAATGCCCAGCGTCAGGTAAACTGGTACACCTGGAACGGGAGGCAAGAGGAACATTGTAACTCCAACTACAACCAAAAGTGCAGTCACTGCGCCTAGACCAAAAGAGGCAGTTTGTTCAATGAGCCAACTTAGAAAGACTACCGTCAGCTTGGCCACTAACACTTGCATGACCATGAAAAAGATCCCCCAATACACAGCAAAGGTGTAAACTCTAGCACGATCCCAAGTTTTCATCTGGTCAATTTGTCTCCTCGTCCGAGCTGTGAACATATCATTTGAATAACTGACTGGATGCGAACATGGGAATATCCTAGTCTTACGAATCAACTGATTCGTAATGGAGAAACAACAGTATATCAATATGATGGGAGCACAAGTCACGACGAACATTCCCCTCGCAATATCAAGATTCTCCCCATATTTGTCACGCAGCCTCTTGAACACAGCAGCCGTGTTCTCCCTTCTCTCATCACGGTCAAAACTAACCGCAATAAATACCGCTGACGCAACGAACGATGCCAATGTCAATGCTGCCAGTGCAGAAGTTACTCCAGATGCTATCCCCGAAAGCGACGTCGTTACCCAAATGGCAAATAATATGAAGAGCCACAATTTACCAAAGTTGAATATATCCTTCTCTTTCGTCCCCTCTGTACGAAGAAATGTGCAAAAGAAGCTCAGAAAGAACATGGTCATACCAACAAGGACTGGTCCAACCCACAATATGAAGTGGCTGGTACAATCATTGTACACACCCGTACAAGATTGGTCACATCCCTCCGGAAACTCCAAGACTCCATTTTCGATTGAAAAGCATGTCTCCTCTTGTGTAGAATTCATCCCCCCACTTCGACAGTTGGGATACTCCTCATAATTTGGTATACACCCCGATTGCTCCGCTAATTCCATCCTCACCAACAAATTCCATTGATTTTCTGGATTGGAAAACACCCATACCATCCACGCTACTCCAGTACACAAACTAGTCAAGAACAATGGGCCACTCAACCAACTCACAAACACTCTTGAATCCAACTCCTTATAACACACCAACTTGACTCCCAACAACCACAATGGTTGAAATATGGCAAACAAGCACACCATCCCATATGGAAACTGATCAGCAATACACAGTGTCAGCAACACGACACCCAATACAATGACCATGATACACACTTTCAACACCCCCTTTGCCAATTTACCACTCCAGCATTCTGCATCAAGCATGTACAATCCCACTACAAATCCAAATAATCCCAAGGCTAGAATGTAAGCATGCTCTCCAAACTTGTCACTAATTACAAAGTAGATATCTTCCCCCAAGCCCATTTGAGTAAAGAGTACAATGTAACATATTGGAGGGATGATGTTGAATAGAAAGAGGGTGATGAATGTTTGTGGTGGGAGGGGTTGGATTTTGGGGAAGATGCAGAGGAGGGATTTGAGGATGGAGGTGCATTTGTTGCGTGATGTTGATGATGAATTGTTATTGTTGGTATTGTTGGCATCATGCTGAGCTGTAGGAATGGGTTTACAGCTGTCAAGTCGTTCTTTCCTCTGCGTTTCTCCATCCCAATCTTCTTCACCTCCATCGTTATCAAGATGATTGCTCTTCTTCACACTACCATGACTTAGTCTACGAGAATTTGCATGTTTTCGCTGTTCCTGTTCTTGCTGAATACTACTTCTTTGACTGCTGTTACGACGAGGATATTGTCGACTATTAGAAGAGCTACTACCAGTATATGACTGAAAGGAATCTACCGAATTGTTGTTGTTATTATGATACGATTGTTCCCTCCAAGAAGACGAAGCTAGCTGCTGCTGCTGCTGCTCTTGACTGCGATTCTGATCGGATGATTTTATATTATTCTCTCGCTGCTGTGACATTGGTTCGTCATCAATATCATTGAAACCAAAGGAAGAGCAAGAGGATTGAAATGACTCACTTGCTTGTTGCAATTGCTGCTGCTGCTGCTGCTGTATTGGTACAGTTGGATTCCTATTGACAGTCAATGGAGGCGGTGGAGGCGGACGCGGACTTTTAGGTGACGCTGGCACAGCAACACTACTACTAGCGGCGGCGCGACGAGATGACGATACATTATTACTACTACTACTAGCAGCTGAGCCATGCGAAGATGTTCGTTGATACGCCGCCGATGTTCTAGGTGGTGGAGGCGGTGGAGGCACTCTATTTCGTGGACTCTTGGGTGAATAATATTGCGGGGCGGTATTCTTGCCCCTGCCGCTATTGTTGGTGATGGTGATACTCTGCCGTGGAGAAATAATGGGCGAATTTTGTACAATGGCCTCTGCGTCTGCCAAATAATCTAAAGATGACGATGAATCGGGATTATTGTTGTTGGTCCTGTTGGCAGGCATTTTTTCAGCGTGGCCTCCTCCTGGTGAGGGCGGCGGCGGCGGCGGTCTTGGAGGAGATGGCATGATAATTTAAAATGTATGATGCAATAAAATGAATCAAGGGAGACGACGACGGTGGACCACAACAATGATGACGACTGCGCTCCTCCTCTGATGATCTTGGATTATCGTAGTGCACGACTTGCGCTAGAGAGAGAGTGCATCAAAGCTGGTCAAATTCGGAATTCGGCCATCACGTCATTTCATGGGGAGGTCGTAGGTCGTAGGAGGGTCGTAGGTCGTGCGGCGGAGAGCACGGCATTTTCGCAGCATTTTTGTGCGATTTTCGGCAAAACTGCTGGATCGGATGGGCAACAACAAAAAATACATATTGTACGACACCTGGTTGGATGCAGTTGGATGGAAGCAGAGATTCGAGAGGAGATTCAGGCTTGAAGAAGCCATTGAAGTTGAAGAGGTTCATGTGATACGATTGACTCAGATGCACAGCGTAAGGCGAGCAGGCCTCATCTGGTTGGGCAGAGGTGTCCACACCCACACATCTTCAAGGAGTTGTATGACAGATGTTATACCAAGAACTTTGCTTGCTTGCTTGACGTAGATGGAATGATGAGATAAGTCTCTAGTTCTTCTATTAGAGCCTAAGACAGGTAGCAATCCAAAACTACGTCTTACATTGCTAGAATATGAAGAATAGAATATGCAAGCATCGAAAAAGTAAACAATAGGGAAAGGTTATTTATGTTTATGGCTGATAGTTCTCCGACAAATGAGCCAAAGCCTTCCTCGAGATTGGCTTGGATGGAGCCGATGATGACATGATGGAACGTAATGTCGACAGCTGCCCAATTGTTAATTCTTGTCGTCTTGCACCTAAATGAGCCAACAGTTTGTAAAGGTGCATAATCAGGACTGGCTTGCTCATCTCCAGCTCTTCGATCGTCTCAAATGGCAAATAATGAACCCGACTTTCTGTCATGCAGATAAACGTGCCAGGGATCTCTTGACCGGTAAACTCCGAGATACAACCGATCACAAAACCTGGGCCAACGCGAGCCAGTCGAAACGTATGAGAGAATTGTGACATCATTCCTGGAGCATTCTTTAGAGCAGCTTGGCCTCGTCCAATAGTCGCAGACCTTGCAGTCAGTTGACCAATTGAATCTGTGCTCCGGCCCAACACTGGCGTAGCAAATATTTTTTGGCGACCTCTCGTTAACGACGCTGACGTGTCTGCTTCTGCTTTGATCATCCCAGACTCAACAAAATAAAGACCACGAGGAAGATCGAGTTGCTCACCTGCCTCTAGATCCATCGCGGTTGTATATGCTGCTAATCCTTGTAGATATGTTGCAAACGAGAGGTAGGGTTGCTCGTCGATCTGTTTCAAGGCAAGGCGCAAGCCAATATCAATTTCTTCGCCATCCATTTGGCTTATCCGACGTAGGTGAGCTCCTCGTAAATGATTTTTCCGGATTCTCTCCTCGTTGTGAGCTACAAATTTGAGTAGGCCATCTTCTGCCATCCCTAATGCAGCCTCTAAGTCTTCCACAAAGCTCAAGTGAGGGTGAGAAGCTGGTTTCACATTCCCAGCAATTAAAGCGTGCCGAACCATCTTGGACGACCCAGATATTATCAATTTGCATCCCTGGGTTTTGCATAGTGATGTCACGTCAGCGAAGCAGTCTACGGCGGAAATATCTACTCCACTAACGATCGACATATCCAAGACTAGATACTTTGGTTTGGGTGGCAGTAATGAGCCTTTTGCCACTTCGATATCGTCAAACATGCTAGAAATGTATTTCAGAACAGAGGTCGCATTACCAAAGAAGAGATAATTTTGCAGTACAAGCGTCTGAATCATGTCTCCATTCCTGTCTAACCAGACATTATCTTCAGATTGTCGTTCGATAGTGGAACGAAGCATAAGCCCGTTAGAAATGAACTTTACTGTTCCGGCTTGGTAAAAAGATTTCACAAATACCAATGTCGACATTGCCACGCCCAGCGCAACACTCTGGAGTACTCCAAACATTTGGCCAGAGAGCACAATCACAGGAATCACAAACCATTCCGAACCTGTCTTTCGGAAGCTCTTTATGAACCAATTCACCAGGAGATCAATCGATGCCATAACCAAAAGTGACGAAAACGTACATTTGGGAACGAAGCTGATGAGGCGAAAGTTGGAAAGATAGCATCCAAGCACGAGAAGACACGACACGAGTTGTGGTGCACGACTCTCTGCACCAATCTTAACAAAGGTGTTACTGAGCCCGATAGAGGGAATGACAGCAAATCCACCCACAATTGCTGAAACAAATTGCGTATTGGCAAACCACATCAACACTTGTAGCACGTCCTTTGGCTTTCGTTTCGGCTGCTCATCTTCTTTCCTACTCTTATCCGCCATGATAGAAGGTTGGCCATCAGATACTGCAGTATCCGCAGCCTCTTTATTCCGTAAATAATTTGCAAGATTCCTCTTGAGTGCAGCAGCCTGCAGCGAACATCGAATCAAGTAAATTAGTCCCATTGCAATAACGTCAGGTACACCATTCCTAAATGCATCCCAAGATATCTTTTTGAAAACACCTTGAGACCACAGGTGCATTGGGTAATCGTTGTATGCTTGGGGAGACATGACAACCTCCTTTTCCTCCCAAAAGAAGCCCAGATCCTGAGCCTCCTGAAGACTTGTCCCCGTCAACATCATCGTTGAATACGCCAACGCAATAGTACAAGCAACAATACCAATCAAATACAAAGGACTCTTGGGTGCCAGCAAGTACAATGCAATCCCCGAAAAAATACTTGGTACGTGCTTCATCACCAAAAACAACCGATGCTCCGATCCCCAAAAATGCTGCACCGCAATCCCCGTATCCACCTTGAAACTTGACATCCATATACTCAACCCAACCGAGGAGAAAAATCCACAAAGCACGGGATATGGCAAGAATAACGCCAAGTTGGCCAACTTGACATGACTCGCTAGTACACACAACACAGCACAAACTGCCATCCCGAACCCATTCAATGCTACAAATGTTGCCAAGAAGACAACGTTATCATCATCATCACCATGCTGCTGCTGCTGCAACACCAACACCTCATCAATATCCATGGCCATCTTGGCCATAAACGGAGCCATAAACATATCCAAAGCCGGATACAACGCTGGATAATCCCCCCCAAGCACAGCAATCAATATGGGTATGACAACCAAACTACCAAAACATGCCATGTGTGCCATGGGAGAAAGTAACATACTTGAGGATGAGGGAGGGTGTGATGGACGAGTTATAGCTGAGGCTTCTGCGAAGATGAATACTAGTTGGTAGAGGGAGAAGAGAAATGCTCCAATGAGTGTTGATTTGATTTGATGGGGTGTGCTGAGACCTGTTTTGGATAATAGTAGGGTGGAGGAGTGGAGGAGGGAACTCCTTTTTGATTTTGTCTCCACTGGTTGTTGTTGTTGTTGTTGTTGTTGTTGTTGTTGTTGTTGTTGTTGTTGTTGTTCGTCTTTACTTGGGATATCATCATCACTTGACTCTCGTTCTGATTGAAACTGTACTTTGTGCTCTCCCCCCTGGTAATATTGCTGTTCCTTATTTCCCCACGGCCATGATTGTTGCTGTTGATGCTGGCCTCTTGACAAGTTATCAATTAGATGAGTATCATCACGATTATGAGTAATTGTCGAATAACTTCTTTCCGAAGAAGTAGTTTTATTGGAAACTTGTACCGTTTTTTGCCTACCAACAAACGAAGATGGTGACGGTAACAACAATGGTGCTCTTTCTCCCGCAGTGTTGCTGGTTGCTGCATAATTGCTATTTAGGGGCGTAGTTGAATCTTCATCTAGCGAATCGTGATCAGGCGTTGATACTGATATTACCGATTGCTCGTCATCAAAATTTTCTTCATATTCATCTTCTTCAGGCAGAGATGGAGCAGATTCGACACGGGGCAATGCACCATAATGATATCCAGTCGACTCTGGATCAGCTGCGCCCATCTCTGACTCTGAAAGAGGCGGGGTCAGCGGAGTCATCGGAGCGGTTGCCGGTCGAGCGAACAGATTCATCAATGAGGCGGTGTGTGGCGTTACATTTCGATTGTGTCGCTGCTGCTGAAGGTAGTTTCTGCTGGGCTGCAGTGGAAATGTCATGGATGGATCTGACGAATGCGGTGGCGGCGGGCGGTTAGTAGTATCATTATTATTGCTGGTAATATCATTATTATTAGCTGGCTCGTCGTCGTCGGCATCATCATTAGCGCCGCTCATCTTGACGGTATTTGGTAGATTACTATGACTAGAGTGCGTTCCTCTCGTTCTTCTTCCTGGACTTGGATAGTGCCAGCTCTACAGTAAATATATCTAACAACAACTGATGGGCTCTCCGGCTCCAACTGAAACTAATAAGCTGGTAAAAGATGTTGTGGTGGAGCTGGTGGAGATCTTTTTTAGATTTGTCATTTTTCTCGTGCGGACAGAAGGACTACTACTTATTGTATTTGAGATGGACATCTTGATCTCAAAGCGATGCGACACCACTTTCAGGTACATGCCATTCTCATAAAAGTTGCTGATATAGCTACATACAACTAGAGAGCTATTGGCTTGGCTCTAGAGGTTGCGCCATTCAAGTCCATTCTATGATCGCCATCCGGCGGGTAGTGCACATTTAGAGCTTCCGAATGTGTCACGGCACAACAATAACGTCGTGATATTATCATGATATAATATGAAATTGAAATTGAAACTGCTCAAAAAGACAAAGACAAAGAAGAAGAAGAAGAAGCCCAATCCCAATTGGGGGCGGCCACCAGATCCGCATCATGTTACATCCTCATTTTGTGACACTTCGGTATAAGTAGCAATGAGCAGGTTGTAGAGGTAGAGTCGCAAAAAATGAGAAGGCGGCAATAGCAATAGTAATAGTAAGCATCGCGTTACACTTTTACACACTGCTCAAGCTCAAGCTCAAGCAAATCTCGCTTGTACCAACACATGGATGTTGCGTGTGTTGGTGGAAATGGTGGAAGCTAGATTGTGGATTTGGATTGTGTTGTGTTCTCATGAAGAATCAAAAGTGTAATGTAAACTAGAGAAGCATGCACACAACGTATCAATTTTGATCTCTGCCAACTCCACAACTCCAACTCCAACAACGACTATTACTATCGCTGTGAACGATGAAGAAAGTGTTATAGCTTGTGAGAGTTCCCCGTGGTAGAGCTGATCAGACTCCACCAAGGGGACAGTTAAAACACGATAAAGCAAACGTATGAATAAACTGAAGACATGTATGAAACTCACGGCATGAAACGATCCGGCTTCTTCCCTACTCGCCTGACAAAAGTGTCTACGTCCCAATGTACTCCCAGCTGACTAGCCAGAGCCAGAGCAGCTACCTCACGCTGCAACCCGGTCAACTTGTGCTGCTCAATCGGTTCTTCAGCTAGCTGACCAGCGTCGTTACCAAATTGCACGTCTTCCTCCTCTTTTTGTGGTGTGCAAGGATACGCTTCCATGGTCATTATAATTATACTAATGCCTTCTCAGTACGCCGCCAGCGGGCTCAAGCAGCATATCGACGCAAAACAATCACGGATAGAGATGGGTGTATATTTATACTCTCGTACAAATGAATTGAATTTGTATATCTTGCCTGCATAGGCTTATTGACAATCCCGTCAATATATCCCGGGCTCAAAGGAGCTGTGGTAGGAGAGACAACCCTCTCCCGTGGTTCCGACTGCAACGCTGTTTGGTTCTGCCCTCGGCGTATGAAGACTCCAATTTGTTGGTTAAATGATGTCTAGGTAGCGATAATGCAACATTACCTAATTTTCTGAGTGATATGATATGTGGTCGCGCCTCTACAACCGCCACGCAAGGTATTTGCTGCTCAACTTCAGGGAAACCACACCAGATTCTTTGGGGGCTCTTGTTTGTCGAAGGGCTTGGAAGTACAGGTCCTACTGAACTTGATGCGGCGGGTGTTATTCTGCTGGCGATCAGGTCTGCGAAGAATGGAAGGAGAACCTCTCCTCTCCCTCACGCCGCAACCCGGTCAACTGCTGCTCTCACAATCGGCGGCCGATAGTAATACCACTTTATCTGATATTTAATATATTGATTACAGAGAGAAGTAAGCTCGCTCGCTTCGCTCGCTCGCCGATTATCGGCCTAGCTGGATCATGTTCATGACCAGCGGATGGGGGTGGATTTGGCTGAAACACCGATTTCTCCGTTTCTCGTGGACCGCAATCGCATACATGGTAGAGATAGAGAGCAACCATGCCATGGCGACTAAAAGTACCCAACCATGGCTACTCTCTCTAGAGAGAGATACTTTGAGATGGGATCTTCTGGCTTCTAAGATTTTGGGCTTGCACGCAAGCCCGGCACTTTCACCAACACAAACATCGCTGTTTTGTATCATCAATAATTTAATTTTCGAAGAGAATATACAAAACAGCGATGCTTGTGTTGGTGAGTGTGGCGGGCTTGCGTGCATGCCCGTCATATCTGGCCAGGGGAAGAGGAGGGACTCTCCACTCTCCCACCTCCCACCACCCACTACCGACCACCGACAACCTACAACCGCAAACAATGTTATTAGGTTTACTTGGCTCTGAATAAAAGAAAGGCTATATCATCATGACGTTAAATGTGCTAGGCGATAGCAATGTCAACAGCTCCATGCTGCAGCTTAAAATCGGTCATCAGGATGCTTCTGTGCTACCGGCCACTACATCAAATAATGCAACAAAACAAACACCTACCGCCGCAACATTAAAATACAGATGTCAATCTATTATCCAAACGGCTGGAACAAGCTCAGATGCTTGAAGAAAAATGTAAAATATTCGATGCGGCAGCATTACTTACGGGCATCGATTCAAAATACTTCATCATGATATTCTCAAAGAGGCGGAATTGTTTCACCGGCTACTACAGAGGATAGTGCATATCGCCAATTCATTGCTTCTACTATGGACGGCAATCATCACCAGAAATCTAACGAACATACGAACAATAATAATTCAGACGAAGAGTGGATCAAACAGGGAGAGCAATAACGTGGAGAACGCCACGATTTTGCCATGTACTATACAAAGTCAGTCCCACAAATCAATCACCTGTCGTCTCGAAACACCCATCGAACCACATCTCCATCTTGGCTGTATTAAAAACGAAAGTGAATTATATCCAACTTGGATACCGCAGCCAGATTCCATGTAACATTTCTTTGCATTCTGAAAGTGCTATAATGCTTCGTCA
>JALLBH010001013.1:0-16507 GCA_036940005.1 Skeletonema menzelii
GACGTGCATAGCCGCCCTGGGTGCAGCTGAACAGGAAATGTCGGGTTGGTGCTGGATTGAGGATGGAGGACTGGAGACTGGAGGAAGAAGAAGGAGGGAAGATAGAAGGCAGGAAAAAATAAAGAGTGAAAGAAGTGTGAAATCGTAGGTAAGAAATAACGGCAAGTAAAATACCAGTAAAGTCTGTTTTGTACATAGGAGACACTATCGGTCCAATATCTATCGTTGAGGTTATCCCGTTATCCCGCTACCTACCCGAGCGAACCGGGAACTCTTCCGAACCAAAACATTCACTCATTCTGTTCCAAAATGTTGTAATACTCCGTAAGTAGGAGTATTAAATAATAAGGCGATGGTTGCAACCACTACAAGCTGAAATGATTTGTTGGCTCTCCTACATTTTTCATGGTCTGGAAGTGCTACTAGCGCTTCTATTCCTGCGCATATGCATCATCTACATTAAATGGCGGTTCTCTCCTCTACGAAATTTGCCCGGGCCACGGGGTAAATGGTGGTTCATCGGCGACTTTATGGATATCTACTTTGCTCCTTTCTTTACGGCGCACCAAAAATGGTGGAAGGAGTCTAATTATGCCCCCTTGATGTCTTATACATCGCTGTTTGGCAGGTGGGTCGTATTGCCGTGCGATCCAGACCTTGTGAAGCATATCCTAACAGCACCATCTGCTCAAGAGCCTGTTCGTTATTACAAACAGTTTGACTTCTTCAAGGATATGCTTGGTGATGGACTCATCTCACTTGAAGGAAAGACCTGGAGCAGACATCGACGCATCCTGCAACCCTGCTTTCAGACTGGACTGATAAAGGATGCTCTAAAGGATGCGGTGCCATCCAAAATAGATAGCCTTATTGAATCATGGAAAAAGTCCGAGGGACGAGTTATTGATGTATATGCCCACATGAGTGCCATTACTTTGGACATATTGGGAGCGGTATCATTTGCTCACGAATTTAAAGCGCTAGATACGATCACAGAATGGGCAAATGATAGTGAAGCAGATAAAATTGAAGAGATTCAAGATCCAATGATGAAATCGCTGTCAACTGTATTCAAGCCAAAACTGATCTGGATTGTCGTGACCATGCTTCAGATGTCATGGCTAAAAGGATTCGATTCAAAGAGGAACACTGCAAAACAACTCATGGATGAGGCTGCAGAAGATATCATCAAAGCTGCGGAACATAACAAATCTGAAATGAAGAAAAAATCACTAATTCACATAATGTTAGATGCAATGTCAAAGGATGAAAACCATGAGAGGAACTCATTAACACTGCAAGAGCTTAAAGATGAACTGAAATTGTTCATTGTCGCAGGTAAGTATTCTTTCATGTTTTGCATGTTTGTAAATGAATTGCGATCAGACATTCACCCACTACGTCTTCCCTTTTGCAGGTCACGAGACAACTTCAACATTATGCTACTGGGCACTTCATGCTCTTGCAAAGCATCCAGATGTTCAGGAGAGGGTATTGCAAGACATAGAGAAACATGCTGTATCAGATGATGAACAGATAGATTTGGAAGCAGTAGAAAAGATGGAATATTTTTTGGCCTTCTTAAATGAATGCTTACGGTTGACAAGTCCCGCTGGTATGCTGTTCAGATATAATTCTAGAACTGAGAACTGGAATGGGACTGTTATCCCCGCTCACACTCGCATTGTCATACCAATTTTTCTATTACACCGCCATCCTAAGCACTGGACTGACCCATACAAGTTTATGCCGGAGAGATGGCTCGATAACGGTTCGGCTGAAACTAAGAAGAGGCATCCATTTACGTTTCTACCCTTTTCTGCAGGAGGAAGGAATTGTATCGGTGAAAGATTTGCTCGTATTGAGGCACAGCTAATTCTCGTGAATTTGATTCGCAGGTTTCAAGTCAAGCTGGCACCATCTATGCAAAATACCGAGCTTGAATATAGATCAAGTCTGACCATAAAGTCCAATCCAAGAGTTGAAATAGTTGTGAAGTCGAGATAGATGGCTAATGGCGTTTTAATGTAACTGTACAGCTTCATATGTTATCATTCTTTCCTACCATACGAATAGTGATACTAAATGCAATAGCACGGAGTCAATGGTAACGCATCCACTTCTTAAAAGTACATACAGCCCAGTCCCAAACAAAGATTTAGAAGCCAACCATGTGAAGAGCAAAGTTTACAAGCCTTGCCACCTTCTTCAAGCGTCGACTTCCTGCGGGCGAGGGTTCTTCCACTACCGTTTCTGCGTCCTCTTCAGCCGCAGTTTCAACAGTGCTATCAGCATCAGCCTCCTCAGCGACATTATCGTTACCCTCGATATCTTCATACTTACAAATTTCTCCAATATACGTGCAAGTATCATACTGGCACCCGATCGTGTTGTTAAAAATTGGATCGCGATAAGGTGTCGCCTCAGTAAATTGTTCCCCCCCAGCATAGCCCGTCATGATCACCCCGAATGTAATCATGTAACCCTTACACCCTTCGCTCTCTTCCTCATTCAATGTGTACAATGTCACACCCGTGCTTCGGCGGCCATCCTCGGCGTAGTAAGGAGGTTGACCTTCAAGCACTGTGCCTTCTAATGACACACCGGTTGGAAGATTGACATTCATCCCAACAGTGTCGAACAGCAAGAATTCCTGCTGAATGGGATCATCTCCTCGAAGTTTAGAACAAATGTCACTCAAGAACGCTCCCTTAGTGGGTGCCATAAAGATATCCTCTGCTATAGCGTTTGCGTAACCTGCTTGATTAGACTCGTAAGTATAGTAGTAACCTAAGCCAGTAACATCACCCACGTTGCAATTGTAGTAAAGGCCTGCAGGTCCCAAGTCACAGTGTGTTTTGTTAAAATAAGCCGCCCAATGATCTGGAAGCGGCTCACCGCGCAGGATCCATTGAGAACGTATTTCGCCCTGAATGGTTTGAACCTTGGTGCATTTGGGTGGAATAGTTTGACTGGCCGCTGGGTCGGCGAGGAGGAGCAGCGCAGCGAGAGACAACTTCATCATGAAAGTACTTAGATCGTACAGTAGTGTAATTGTTGTTGAGAAATAATGAAAGTGTATCTTTCATGTCGCATGTCGCATGTTCATGTCGCTCGTGGTATCTAGAGGGTAGAGTTTGCAATGCTATTTTTTGTATAATTCCTATGTATGTATCCCCTCACGAGATATCCACACCCGGGCGGTGTCTTCCCCCGAGCTTCTTGATCTCGTCCTCGTCCTTCCTCTGATCTGGGTCAATAGTCATCAGAAGTATTACGTATCGGCAGCGGCAAGTTTGACGGTTCCCGTGGTTTGAAGTGATTCTCCAAGAACTGATAATGATGTTGAGATCTTTTTCTTTGCGCAAACTAGTCATAGTAATTGCTACTTGTGCTACCTTCACAAATGCAAGAAGTCACCATCCATCGATAGCATTATTTGTTGATGCACCAACACTAACAAAACGCAAAGATGATCAGCAATCATGTCGGGGAATATTTGGCAACATTCCCTTTATGTCTAACAATAATGGTGACGATAATAACAATCTACAAAAGAACCAGAACGAAAATGAAAGCGTAGAGGGTCAGATAAATAAATTCCTTGACACACCTCTATTCGATCCAGATTCAGAATCAAACCAAGAAAACTGGTTTGCAAATTTGGTGAAGAATGATTATGATTCTGCAGAAGCACTGTATGTAGGCATCGTTGGGATTGTAGGAGTGATTGTGTCACAAGAGATGCTGCGGATAGTAAAATATGGAGCTGACAACTATGTCCCTTTCGGTCATGGTGGTGGAAATTTGTTCTAAACTCTCTAGAGCAGCTTGCTTGGTTTCAGAGCGAATGTATATGCTACACATATCACTACACATATGGGGTGAATCTGCTCTCTTATCGAGCTCAGAGCTGAGGATTCCTAATAATTCTTCTAGAGAGGACATTAATCTCCCTTGCATGTATTTATAAAACCTTTAAACAACTAAAAAAGTTGTGGATCGTTTTTGTTATGAGTACTTTTTAATTTAATATAAGCAAACAGCAGAATAATTTACTCTTCTTCATCTTCTCCGATGTTACGAGTGTAAATTCTCTGTGCCCGGCTCACGCAGACAGGGCGGATGGAACCCTCCTCAGCGAGTTGCATCAACGCCCTTCTGGCCAAACCTCCGCTAATCTTTAGCTTCTCAACGACAGTTGAAACAGTGATCAACTTCATCTTGGGAACTTCCGAGTTGAGACGGTCGTATTGTTCCTTGGAGAAGAGGACCTTGTTGTCAACCTTGTCGCGTGACTTTCCCTTGGACCACTTCTTCTTCTTACCCTTACCACCGGCCATGGCGGCGGCCATCTTCTGTTCCTTCGACTTTTGCTGAACCTTAGGGGGCTGTTTATCAAAGAGGTAGATAACATGTGTGTTAGATTGATTGCTGAGGAATTCAAAAGCAGAACAGCACGAGATATGTCGAGAAACATATGGGTTGATTTTTTCAGCCAAAAATCCAAAATGGCAACACATCGATAACCCGAGGCAGCAACATTCTGATTCTGGCGGATCCAACCCATATTTCTGAATAAACGCGGCATTCAGCCTTAGAATGGCGTCGACTTGTGATGCAAACAGAGAGTGAAGATGAAATAGGTGCCGAACGATCGGTGAGGCATCATGCTCTCTCCCTACGCCCTGCCACAGCAAAATTAGGCCCAGCTGGCATAGATGGCGACCTAAAGCACCTCCCCCTCTTCCGCGCCTACAAGCCGACAAAATATGCTTACCATCTTGACTGTTTTTACTCTACTAAATTGACAACAACGTTAGGGTGTAATAGCTAACTCTTTGTAGCGGTGGAGGGTAGAGATGGCTTATTTGATTGCGATGCGTTGGCGATCAGGTTACTAATTCCAACGCCACGTACATAGGTAGCCACAAGTAAGAGGTAGAGGGCAAACTGGGAGGTACCAGCGCTCCCCCTCTAAACAGCCCGCACCAAAGGTGGCCCGCCATTTTCGCACTTTCCCTTCCTTTCCCTCCTCTTCATCTTCATTTTTGGCCACAATCCTGCCCAATCTGCTAGCTCATAGCTGGCTAGTCTATCCTGCCCGCTCTATCGACACCTCCTTTATAAGCAGTTTGTCCATCGTTATTGTGAAGGACAATTCTTATAATATCAACTATGCCGGGAAACCCAGAAGCAGAAGCGAAGAAGGAGTGAGTTTTTTAGGCAACTTGAAAGTGTCTGTTTGACGTCGTTGATGGTGATTGTCTGAAGTATCGAGGTGCTATCCATCCTACAACTTTGTTCTGACTTTTGATAATATTTATTACTTCATTTCTAGCCTTGGAAACAAGGCCTTCGCTGCAAAGGAATACGATGAAGCAATCAAGCATTACACAGCTGCTATTTCAATAGATTCCAAGAATTGTGTTTATTTTTCTAACAGGAGGTAAGCAACAATTGATATTATATTCGATATTCTGCGCAATCAAACGCAAGCGTCTATTTCCTAAGACGCTTCATTTAAATAAATCTGAATATTATAATCTCTCATTTCAACCCATCAGTGCATGCCACGGAGGCAAGGGCGACTGGGAAAAAGCAGCCAATGACGCCAAAGAATGCATCAAAGTAAACCCCGAATTCATCAAAGGCTATTATCGCCTTGCAAATGCTCAATCCGAACAAAATCAATTTGACGCAGCACTTTCTACAGTCAGGCAAGGGATGGCAGTAGACTCCAACAATCCACAACTGCAAAAGCAAATGAGACAAATCAAAGCGAAACGTGATAATCAACGTCGTGTAGAGAATGCAACAAAGACTGCTACCTCGGCTGCTGCGGAAAGTGCACCCATTCGCAGTTTGGACCCGTCGGTGGTCAAGGAGGTGCAAGATTTGCAGGCACAATTGCGAACTACCGCCAAGGAATTCCGAGATGTTCAGGGGAGAATTAGACGTGCGCAACTTGCCAAACGAACGAGTGAACTCACAAAGAATCAGCTGAAGGAATTGCCAGATGGTTCCTATTCAAAACTGTACCGCCCCGTGGGAAAGATGTTTATGCTTGCTAGTGAATCAGAAATCAATGCTCATTTGGATGAAACTATTGAGAAGGAGGGGAAGAACGAAACTAGTTTGAGTTCCAAGATGGAATACTTGGAAAAGATGATGAAGAGCCAACAGCAGAATATTCAGGAGCTTACCAAGTCAGCGTCCGAGTAATGTTTATTAGACTGTGATATATTGATAGACCCTTTCAGTATCGGACCACGCTCTAGCAATCTTGCATATTACGTCTTATAGCTCACACCAAAGAAGAAAACGTGCCTAAAAAGACGATTACGTACCGGTTCTCGACTTCCCGCCACGGCCGTCGCCACACTGACGTTCGAAGGAGAGCGGAGAGATAGAGAACGATAGATGGTGCGGTGATGGTTGTACTACTCATGGCAAAGACACTACTGACGAGAGACATTAAAACCATGACGAAATTATCTTGTTGCTTACTTGCTTTAGCCGCTGCTCATGGCTGTAATGCTTTTGTCGCTCCTGGAAACGCCCGGGCGACTGATGTCAGATTGGATGCCAAACTTGAAGGACGAGACATTGATGGTGTTTTGACACCGACGAACAACTTTGTGCTTGTCAAGGTGGCTGATATACTAGACGAAACAGAGGGTGGTATTCTCTTGACTGGATCGGTAAGTGTGCAGATATTCCGTTATGCTTGTTTGCCTTAGTCCCTGATGTGTAGATCGTTTACGTGATTTCCTTCATAAAAAAATCGATTGAATAATTACCGTACTCATTCATGAAATATCTTCATACATCGAACCACAGGCCAAAATCAAAAAGACAGAAGGAAAAGTAGTAGCAGTAGGACCTGGAAGGACACACCAGGAATCTGGTCTTCTATTTCCCATGCCTGTAGTAGCCGGCGAGGGAGTTGTATATGGAAAATACGACGGAACCGAGATTGATTATGAAAGTGGCAAACACACATTGATCCAAGATACTGATATTCTTGTCAAATTCACTGGGGATGAACTTACATTGGAGAGTGCTGATGTGGTTAGTGACAATGTACTTGTAAAGGTTGATGCTTCTGAAGAAGAAACTGCATCTGGGTTGGTAATAGCTGCAACAGCCAAGAAGGGAAGCAGACCAAGTACTGGAAAGGTTGTCAAGGTTGGACCTGGTCGTATGGCTGCCAATGGAGAAATAATGACAGTGGATATTGCTGTAGATGATTACGTGAAGTTCCGTGACTTCGCTGGAAACGAAGTACAGATTAGTGGTGAAGAGTACGCTGTTGTAAGGATGACTGACATCTTGGCCAAGTTCTAAGCATTATTATATCTCTTAAAGGCTGTTGAATGAAATGAAATCTATCAACTAATGTTTTAAGTCGTTGGTGCTAGTCTCATTTCATAGGAAGAGTCTACTCACGACAATCTCGAAGGTCGGTAGCAAAGAATAGTAGCACAATATAAGATAAGTTGATTAACACCTCTCTTCAATCTCACATGCCCTTAGCAGTTCTCTCTACCAAAGCTTTTGATAAATATAATGATTGAAAGTAAAGATCACCGCCCTTCAGATTGCAGTTGGGAAGGCATTGCAACTGAGCTAGCCAAATTGCTTCTTGAAAGTGTGGGCTCGTTTTCTAAGTCGCAGCTCCACTTGGAACTCACGTGATAAAAAATCTCACTCGCTCGATTCTACTTACCACTTACCATCACAGTCCCTTGATAGATCACCATGATGATGTCGCGAACAGGATACTTGCTATTGCTGCTGGCAGCACCCGCTATCGCAGCGAAGGGAGGGGCATCTGCTGGACCTGTCAATGCTTCGTCCAGCGGTAACGTGAAACCGCTGCAATTTTCATCTGCAATTCAAAGTTATACTATATTCGATAAGTCAGCACTCACATCGCCAGAGTACGCAAGCCCCAGAAGAAAGTTCCTCCCACGCTTCAGGACTGGATTAACCGCAGAAAGGAGGGCAAGAGACGCAATTTTAGATGAGGAAAGAAGAGGCTTGCTGCAAGATGATGACGGCTTATCATCTGGTGGAAGTTGGGCAGAGGCAAGTGCAGCTGCGGATGAAAAGAAGAAAAAGGCAATTGAGACGAGGGTAGAGGCAGCTCATGATGCTGCGGTCAGTGCGTATGATAGAAGAGTAGCTGCCAAGAAAAGTGCTGCAGTAGTAAAAGCAACATCCAATAGCCAATACCAATTTGTTGGGGTAGTAAATGATGGCAAGGGGTCCAAGAACAAAGTCACGTGGTACGCACGCAAAAAGCCAACAAACTCAAAATGGAGTGTTCGTCTTGTTCATGTAAATCGTGACGCAGTTCTCAGAGATTTATTTGTCAAAGGCAAAGTTGATATATACGGAAAATATACTAACGAAGGATTGGACAAAGCTGCCTTTGCTGCTGCGGATAATGGAGGCGATGCCGTATCTGATGCAGATGACAAACCTGGTATGAAACCATTGGTCAAGGGCAATTACTATGTCAAAGAAAGATCGTGGAAGAATCTATGGAACTTCTCTCCGAAGCGAATGTTTACGTCTCCCTCTGGCTCATTTTGGCGTGAGCGTCGCATCTCACCTGGCTTATATACAGATGGGGCTAATGTTTTTGAAACCGTATATCGATACCGTGATGGCAAGAACGGATTGAAGCCAGTTGCTAAGCTGAGTGACTTTTTGTCAAGCCCAGGGTTAGGCTATGAGGAGAAGATGAAGGTTGTACAGAGACTGAAGGGCGGAGATGAACCCGATTTAGTAGTGGAGAAATAGTGAATACGAACCTCATTACGACAAGTCTTTTGAAATAAATGAATCATTACTATATATATTTATTTAGTATTGGGATATACTTGCATTGGGCTCTGAAACAAGCCTCTCAATCTTTCTTCCATGAAAGCTCTCACACGCTACCATTTTTCTTACTCATTCCACAGAGAGTGCATGATTCGAATCAAAACAAACGCTGGAGCAAGTTCGCTGCCTTTGCCTTTTGACGCACGACAAATGCGGGCAAGAATGTTTGGTAGCACCTTTTTCTTTTCCAAAGCATGTTTGAATTCACAATGATATCTTTGATCAGAATTGCCTTTTGCTGTGCAACAGCTCTCTTGTCATCCTTGCTATTCATTTTGAGAAGATACTCCAGCTCGTAGGTAGACTCGAGCTCATTCGAGACTGCCCGTGAAACTTGAGGACGAGGTTTGTCAGTATCGGTCACTGACTGCAGCGTGTGATTGCAAACTCGGACGACGTTGGATAACGCTGCCCAGCCCTTGGGTGTGATTGAGTTACGAGGCTGGTAACCTTGAAGTTTGGAGTCTTGTCCACAGTTGGACAGTGCCATCACTTTCAAAGCGCAATTTCCAGACAATGATTCTGCCAACACCTCAGCAGCTTCTTCGTCACCTATATCAATAGCAAAACTTTCGCCACTCGTGCAAAAATTTCGGTACACAGCACAGTGCATGTATTTATAGCAGATAGGTGCTAATAATCTCAGATTCATAGAACTCTCTATCCATATCGACTCCAGAGGACGGAAACATTCCTCATCAAAGCAAACAACAGATAAACCCTTTGTATCATCATATGTGCGAACAGCCACCCGCCCATTATAACAGGCAGATTCCAGGACTTGTTTAAACGACATACACACGAGGCAAACAATTTAAAGCATATCATTCACATCAGAGCGGCTCTTTAGGTCTATGACAACTTCTCGTTTTAGTAGACAAAATCTCCAGTAGCGATAGATCCCATTCTGATTTATAATCACGCCTGTTTCCAATCAAGCGTGTGGTAAGGTACAGACGAGAAGAGATTGCATGAAGAGCTTGCTTGAATGATTGGGCTGTAGATTGATTTGTACAGCATATATTATGTGCCACTGTCTACCACATTTAATAGCAACCAAATTGGAAGAATCTGTGTATTGCTTCCTCAAAAGAGTGTCGAGTTTGATATACAAGTAAATTGCTCCAAGTTCATTATGAAATCCTCCTTTTACTCTTGGCAACAAATTGATCTCCATGTTCCACCTGATTCGGATCATCCCTCTTGAATAAATCAGTATAGCCTCCATCATCCTCACATCCATCCTCCCCCACCTTCTTTCTACGACCCCTCTTGAAATCCCAATACGGATCCTTGCCTACATCTTTACTTCCCGAATTGTTGAATGCTCCTCGGCGTATCTGTCCACCAACCAAAGCATCATCTCGCTCACTTAGGGGTTGTATCCAATTGATGAAGAGGTAGGGCACTGCGTAGAATGTTCCGGTGAGGGCTATGCAGCCTGCGACGACTTTTGGTCTCGAAAATGTTGAGTCAGTATTAGTGGTGTTTGATGCGTTGGATGATGATGACGAGTTTTTAGGTGTAGATTTTGGGTTTGATCTTGCAACATGACGTCTCAGCTCTCGAGCAACGTGAGGAGGAATTTTGCTCGCCATGATGCTTATCGCTGATGTTGTGTTGTGCTGCTATGGTTGTATGTATTGGTTACCTTTTCTCTTCGAGTTCGATACTAATGAAGACGGCGGCTATTGCTTGCTACCTTGGCTGAGCTTGGCTGGCTCGCTTTTATCTTCTTTTTGGGGGGTGAGGTAATGCAAATGTCTGATCGCCGAGCGGGGCGCGCAGAGGCAAAATCGCATCCACTTCCACGTGCTAATCATGCATCAATGGCATTTGGGAAACGGAGATCACACAATAGACAAGGCCAGTAACAGTAAGAGAGCTTGTGTTTTGGTGTTTTGGTCTGCTAGGTTCAACTCTGCAGCTATCATCTCATAATGGATCGCGATGTGGCGTGCAATCGGCTGTCGAGAGGGAAGCGAGCACATAACATGCATTCATTTGTCTTCGCCGCAGTGATATCAATCTTGTTTCTCTGTCAAGGATCTGCTGCCTCTTCGATAAATGGACCACCTCCTCCGATTCCATTCGTTCCAGCATCGGCTGCTGCTTTGGCTGAACATAGCGCTACCGCAGCTGTACCACCGAACGATAGAAATGCATCTGAGGTCAACGAGATGAATACAAATGAGCCGCTCAGCAATACACCTACAGCTACAGAAATTGGCAACAAAGTTGACAGCAATGCTCCTCCGCCTCCTCAAAACCCGAGTGAAATGACATTCGTTACAGATGCTGCATCCGCCATGGCAGCCAGTAACTTCAGGCAACAACAACAACAACAACAACGGCCGCAGCAGCAAGACAATACTGATGACAGCAACTCTTCAGGAGGGGGATGGTTTGGGAAAATTCTCGGTAAAAACAATAACAGCTCTGACAATGAAAAGCAAAAGACACAACAAATGCAACGTGGTAATGTTCCACCTCCACCAAGAGGAATCCCTCCTCCACCTCCATTGCCTGCATCAAGTAGCGCACAAAAACAGCTGACATCTCAGGGAGGACGTGGATCAGGACCACCGCCACCTTGGATGTACAATCAGCAACAGCAGCAGCAACAGCAGCAACAACCACCACCACCTCCAAACCCGTACAGCACAAACAACAATTATGGCAATCAGAACAATTACATCGATCCAGATATGTACCAGAGACTACTTTATGACTTGGATGAATCAACACTACGTGAGATGACATTGACGCATGAACTTCAAAATCTAACTGTCCAAATGGAATCTCTTTTGATTCGAACGGACGTCTTGACAGAACGTTTGGCCGACAATGAAGCCAATTTCAACTACGTTCACAATCGTAACATCGAGTTGGATGCCAATTGCACTGCCTTGACAGCTCGTGTGTCGGATTTGCAGAGCCAGATTGATACATATGAGGCTGAGAAGGCTAGGTATACGGAAGGCGAGAAAGAGAAGGAGAAGACCATGAAGGAGCTAAGGGAGGAACTGCGCAAGGTGACGGATGAATTAGAACAACTTGCATGCCTTGTTGAAACAGAGCGATTTGAAGATGAAAAGAGTAAATATCTAGAAAACTTGAAGAAGAAGCAGAAACAAAGTAGGAAGAAACGAGGATTCTGGAGTTGGTTGTTTGGGTTTGGTGCCGACGACGCAACAAGAGAGAACGATTATGATTCCATGGAAGAAAGTGAAAGGACACGTGCCGCACGTGAATTGGCTCGTTCGACGCTCCTTCATGCTCTTCAGTCGGAACGTGCCAGCGTAGATGAGTTAGAAGCTGCCGTTGCAACGCTGCAGAGGAATAATTCGGCTATCATGGATGTTGTTGAGTCTCGCAATTCATTGATATCTGAATTGAACGAGAGAGTAGCAGTGTTTGAAGATGATAAAATGGTTTTGAAGGCCGCGTTGCGTCAACTTCAGAAAGAAATCAAGGAGGAGGCTCCCAAGACACAGTTGCTGGTGGAGGAGCTAGAAGATGCTAGGAGAGAGTTAGAGCTCAAAGAGCTCGAAGCGGAAGAGTATGAGCAACGACTTGTTGATATGGAAGCTGCCGAGAATGAAACGAAGGAAGAATTAGAATTGATTGGATCGTACGTTGATCAGCTGGAAGATAGATTGGCAACATTTGCTGTTGCAAGGAAGGAAATTGAACTGCGCGAGAAGAAGTGCGAAACATTAGAAGAAGAGGCGAAAAAGGTTGCTCAAGAGATCAGCGACTACAAGAGCAAGGTGGAGGAGCTAACGAAGGAAAAAGACGAATCAAAGCTTTTGATAGAAGATTTGGTGACCGACAGAGCAAAAGGGCGCCGTACGGTTGAAAAGTTGAGGGCGGAGGTCAAACAATTGAATGATCAAGTGAATGACTGGAAAGCTCGGCTCACAGCAGCGGAGAAAATGTGCGAGGAGATCAAGAGTGAGAGTGCTAGGCAACTATTCTTGAAGATCGAGGAAGAAAAGTCCCGGGCCAGGGATGAAGTTGGAGCGTTGATAACAACAAAAGAGCAAGAAACACAGCAATTACTGTCGCAAGAAAAGGCTGCATGGCAGGCACACATGACTGATGAATGGGCGCAGAGAGATGCTAGAGCAACTGCCGAGTTTGAGATGAACTTACAGACCGAAAGAGCGATGCAGCAGGCCGCATTGGAGCAAGCTTTAGATGAGAATCTAAGACGGCAGAGAGAAGAAATGGAAGCTTCTTTCCAAAATGAGATGCGGCTAAAGTTGGAGGAAGAACGTGCAATATGGGAACGGTTGAAAGATGAAGAAATTAACCAAAGATTGACAAAGGAACGCGAGACATGGGAATCATCAATAGCAGCAGCGAATGTGGAAATAAATGAGGATGAGGTAGAAAGGGCAGCTGCAAAGGTTTACGAAAGGTTGGAGCAGCGGGGTGTATCCTTTGGTGTAAGTGAATCCATTGATCCCAGTGTTCAGTCTGTTGCTGAACTGTTAAAAAGTCAGATCGCAAAGGAAGGAGGAAGAGAAGACGAAGAGAATGAGGAGCAGGAAGAGGAGGAACACGAGGAGGAGCATGAGGTGGGAGAACAAAAAGGGGAAGAACAAGAGGATCAGCCGCCTCTTGACGGTGATGGGGGCACTCTTCCGATTGATGATGAATTAGCTCAAGACAACGAGGAAGAGTCGGCGAGTGATAATGACGCCTCAGATGGCAAAATCAACACTCCAACACAACCTGAGGAAGAGACAAAAGTACTTGGTCCCACTGTCCCACTTAGCGCAAAAAGACAACAACTCCAGCGCAACGTTCCTTTTCGTGGGATGAGAAAAGCTTTTGCCGCTGCCACTGGTTTGCACGGAATTATAACTCCCAGCACTGTCCAACTACGAGCAAGACACGCAAGAGCAAAAAGAAGGGCGCAACAATGTCCAGAGGGGAAATCAACACAAGATAACAAATACGACAAGAGTTCTGTAGAAGATGAAACTTTGTTATCAATACGAACAGAATCAACATCTAGTTCTAGTGACGAAAATCGTGATCTGAAGTTAGACGCTGACTCTTCTCCAGCTCCAGCTAACTCTGACCTCAACGACAGTCAATGGAGCAAGGGTTACGAAAAACATATGGTTGAAAGTGCCAATGATGCAGCAGTAGTATCATGGGGCCCACAATCAAGCTCAAGCGGCTACGGCGATACCGCTAGTGAAGGCGTTCTTCTGGAGCCCCCTCCTCTACCAGACTTTGAACAATAAATATCAATGATAAAAATTGCAGTTTCATATTTAATTTATGTTCGATGTGTCCCTCAATTTCACACAGTTGATAATGCGATACTTTTCGCTTCCATCTCTTCCTAACACTCAAGTCTGGATGAAGCACTCATCAAGCAGGTCATCTTCATCAAGCTCTCCCTCCAGAGCAAGATGCTCTCTACAAAGTTCGTTTACGATGGCGGCGGCCAAAGCCGCACGAGGTCCATTAAAGATCTGGGTATCACGGCTGATAGCACGTTTCGGGTCGGCGGCAGTGATACTGGAGTCAACCAAGTTTTCAGGAGAATCAGAACTTTGGCTTTGGAGGAAATGGACTGAAGTGGTAGTTGATCGTTTCCAGCCGGAAGCGGTGAATCCGAAGCACGCATGGCGGTTCACGATCAAAAGCGACAAGGCGACAAACAGGTAGTTCATGGCATCGATTTGTTTGGTAGATAAGAGTTGTGAAGTTATTGTGTGAGCTGATGGAGTCGCAGAAGAAAGAAGTGGCAAAAAGATACGATACCGGTAAAAGGAGAGAAGATTTTCAACACAGACAGACCGATACCTCCCTTGCATCGTGCAGCTTGGCATCATCTTTTATCGTCTCATAATTCATTAAAGAAGGCACTGCCAAAGTGTTCCGGACTCCTTTACTTACATCTATAGTTGGAGTCAATTATTACTGACATCACAAGGTACGTACACTGCCAGAGCACATATATTATAGCGTATGCGGTGACTCAGCTTATCAGTGGTCGCACTATGTTGATACACATTCGGTATCGTATCAATCTTAGCCTTAGCCATGGTAACTTCTTTCTAACACACTTATTTCGCTCAATCTGCAGAAGCGTCTATTACAGCAAAGCCTTTTATATCTACAAAAACTATGCTGACTTCTTCAGCTCCAAGCAGGAAGCCCAAAGAGGGCAAGGTCGTCCTTGCCCACATCCTAAAGAAGCCTAAGCGCCCCTTGACTGCTTATCACATCTACTTTCAGATCGAGCGCGAGTTCATCATTCAGACCATGGCAGGCAAAGATACCGACAAGTCGATTCATGAGGGCAAGACTCTGTTTAATGACGTCCCAAAACGCTACAGAGACACAAGGCTCTCTCCTGATTGGTATTTTGGACCTGGAAAGCGAGCGAAGCGGAAGCATCGCAAGCAGCATGGCAAGATCGGTTTCCTCGAGCTTTCTCGTGTCATCAACTCTCGTTGGACTAAGATAGAGGAAACCGACCCTGCTATCAAGCAGTTTGTCTCCAAGCTTGCGGAGCAAGAGCTTGGTGAGTACAAGCGCGAATTGAAGGAGTACAGAGAGAATCTTACCACGAACATGATCACTCCTGTTGTCGTTTCTAGCAGTAGCAGCATCATGAAGAAGCAGCTAGCTTCTCAAGAGCAGCTGTCGCAGCAGCAGCAGCCAGCCGCTACGATAACGATGGAGTATCAGCCAACTACACCAGAGACAAGCCCTGTTCAACTTGGTCAAGAGAGTGATCGCTTCAAAAATGAGTTTGATTACGCCAGCACTTATAAGCAGAGAAGCTTCTATTGGGGTGGACGGCGGCCCGAAGATGATTTTGTAGATATTTGCAACGATGATATTTTGGACTTGTGGAAGTCTTTATATGCTGAATAGTAATAATAGTGTCAACTTAATTTAGTCAGATACAAAAGACGTTTGCATTACCTACATGTTCTCTTGCAGTTGCAGTGTACTTCTCTTGATGTCAGTAGCTAACTGTGAACTGTAGATGTAAGGAGAGTCGGGAACACTTTGCTATTGTAGTGCCTGCTTTTATGAATTATGAGTGGTGCAGCCAGCCGGGCTGTGGAATTGCGAGCTGATGGAGTCGCAGAAGAAAGAAGTGGCAAAAAGATACGATACCGGTAAAAGGAGAGAAGATTTTCAACACAGACAGACCGATACCTCCCTTGCATCGTGCAGCTTGGCATCATCTTTTATCGTCTCATAATTCATTAAAGAAGGCACTGCCAAAGTGTTCCGGACTCCTTTACTTACATCTATAGTTGGAGTCAATTATTACTGACATCACAAGGTACGTACACTGCCAGAGCACATATATTATAGCGTATGCGGTGACTCAGCTTATCAGTGGTCGCACTATGTTGATACACATTCGGTATCGTATCAATCTTAGCCATGGTAACTTCTTTCTAACACACTTATTTCACTTCATCTTCAGTTAGATTCAAACGCTTGTTTACAGAGCCTTTTATCTACAAAACACTATGCTGACTTCTTCAACAGGAAGTGTAAGGAAGCCCGAAGAGGGCAAGGTCGTCCTTGACTACATCCTCGACAACTGCGCCAA
>JALLBH010001014.1:0-11989 GCA_036940005.1 Skeletonema menzelii
ACAAGGGCGGTAACCCCGGACCTCACTGAGTTTTGTGCGTTTATTTTGGGGACGAAATTTGCTGGCGACCTTGTATCATCTCTTTACCTTCTGGAATTATATTATCATGAGTTCAACGGAGAGTAATTCAACAGTGAGGACTATAAAAGATGGACTGGAGAAAGTTTTGGGAATTTATTTGGCTCCGCTCTCCCCCGAGGAACGCAAGCTTGTCAGTCAATACGCCATCGAGAAATTTGACTCGGTGTTTCCATTCCGAAAATTGAGCAGTGATGCGGATGTGATTTCTGTCGGCAAAGAAGAAGAACCTAAGTTTGCTACTCCAGCACAGACTGGAGTAACATATGGCATGAGTACAAGTTGGGGGGGAATCAACTTTCATTCTTACTACAGAGTTTCTACAGAAAGTTTCGTGTGTGACGTCGTCCTCGTATTTCTACAACGTCACCTATTGTCTAACATTGATGAGCGCGACATTGAAGATTTACGTTTTTGCCCCAATGCCGCCACAGGTATGTTGGGATCCCCAGACTTTGCTGTGGGGGGTAGAGGTTTTGGGAAGGATCCTTCAAAAAAGGACAACACATACACGTCCCTTTTCTTTCGAACTAGGAAAATGCATGAATTCAAGCGGATCTTTCTCCCAGTGAATCTCGATAATTCTCATTACGTTGGTGCAATTGTACACCCCAGCGACAACAAAGTGTGTACGTTCGATCATTATGGGTTGAGCGCATCCTCCCATGAACGTGTCTTCTCAATGGTTGAGTCAATGCTGAACCATGCACTCCAACGCGACGGTCAGTCATCGGGTCACCCTGGGTGGACGCATGTAAAACTGGATGTTCCGAAGCAGTCCGATACAATCAGCTGCGGAATTCTTCAAATTGTCAATGGTACCATTCTTACTCTGTTTGATGATCCCAAGACAGCAAGAGACATGTTGGTGACTCAGGAGCAGATTGTCAATCTCATCCGCCCTAAATTGCGTGCCTCTATTCTCACTCATTACAAAATCAATTATACACCAGATCAGATGGTGGATCATTTCAAGATTCGGAAGAAGGCGTTGGAACTGTTTACTACCAAAACATTGCCCATTGAAATTGATCCTAAACTAGAAGAGGTGTACAAGAAGCAGCTATTGGATGATCATGGGCACATGTTCCCTCCTCTGCTTCATGATACTCCCCTTTCGGCAATCAAGGCTTGTTTCAGACCCCAGTCTATCCAAAATGGGACAGCTGCGAACAACATTTGTGACTTAACAAGAGCCTTCACGATATACCACAAGATGTCCAATACAAATTTTGCAAGGCTTCTATGCTTGAAGCAGATGATAACCAACCTCTTTTCAAAATTTAATGCTGAACACGACAAAGCATATCTACCCATCCTTGCCCACTACTTGGTTGACAGTTTCACTCAAATTTTGAGGGCCTCATTGATTCTGGATAACGGCAAACTCATCGTGGCAAAGGATAGGACATCGTATAGTATACACTACACCGATCTATTGGGAGATGATTGGCAAAAGGCTACGGCTAAGTATCCACACCTCAACAAAATACTTGCTCAGAAACGTCCCAAAGACGATTGCAATTGGTTCAAAACATTGATGGGATGGCATGACAAAATGTTTGATTGTGCAAGATCAGTAAAGGATACAGTTGAATCTATGATGAAACAAATGGAGAGAAGCATCAATATCACAATTAACAAGGACCAAGTTGCTTGTTCATATTGTGCTGCTGATGGACAGGTCAGGGTTCTAACAAAACAAATCAATAATTTCCCTCAGACATCAAATGAATTCCGATTCGAAGAAAGTAGCTACCCAGAGAGGGATTTCCACTGGTTCTCCTATCGACTATTACAGTTGAAACGCTTCCAATTGTTATGCAAAAAGGCGAGGTTGCCTTTTCCTGACCTACTATTTAATGATACTCTGGATCAGCTTCATCGTGCCATGGGGGGGACAGCTGTGGAGGATGTGAAGATGGCGGCGAAGGTGGGTCAGAAGTCTATTACTAAGAGGACAGCTGTGGAGGATGTAAAGATGGCGGCGAAGGTGGGTCAGAAGTCTATTACTAAGAGGAGACGTATTATTGAGACTGACTCCGAGGACGAGGTTGAGATTATCAGCGAAGGGTTAGATGTTAAGAAGCCAGCAAAGCCGCCAAAGGACAATGAACCACCGAAGAGACGCAGGAAGGCGGAGCAGGTGCCGCCAAAGGACAATGTTGCAACGGTGGATGGTCAGCAACCACCGAAGAGACGCAAGAAGGCCACAGTGGCGGAGCAGCAGAAGGTAGAGGAGAAGCAGGTGGTGGTGGAGCAGAAAAAAGCGGACAGCTCCGCAGGAAAGAAGAAACGTGAACTAGGAAGTGATAGCAAGAATGATTCTTCCGCCAAGCGACCAGTAACTTCACCAAGGAAAAGTGAGCGTGTTGTGGTCAAGACAAAGGGGACAGTGGGAACTGTTAAATTGGATTGTCAATTTCTCAATCATTCAAAAAAATCTCAGCGAACCAATACTACTTCTGAGGTCATTGATTGTGTCACGTATACTACTACAAAGAAGGGTGACAAGATTCTAATTGACATGGCCACTCCATCTGAGAGTCCATCTAAGAATGGACAACAAGGTGAGACTGTACCTCCTCAAGAGATCGCAGATGAGCAGCCTATAAGCCTTGCCGTTGTAAAGGGTAGTACACAAACAAACATCGCTGTTCGATATGGGGGAACCCGTCGCGACGATGATAATGACGTCAAGGTTGACATTTTCAAGAAGATTGGAACGGCATGTTACAAATTAGCAAAGGAGGTGGAAAGGATACCAAATCTTCGCGAGGATGGTGATATTTTTAAAAGCTTATGCATGTCCCCAGCCATGAATTTTATTATTCGCGAAACTGATAACGTTGAACTCGTCGATCATGTCAACAACAATGAAGCAAAAGCAAATGTCATGGTGCGAGTAAAATTTCCATCTTATGAGGAACATGACCTCCTCCGTGCCATGAAGCGTCAGCTTGATGGTAAAGACTACAATGCCGTGGTGGATGTGGCAAAGAAAGACAGAGATAGTGGGCTTGTTCTGATAGCGTTTGTGAGCACCTACTACGCCAAATCAACGTCAAGTCGTCAAGATAGCGTGGAGGAGTTAATTTTTCACTCCTTCATACTCATGCCCAAGCCATCAGATGATGATGGAAATGCGATGAAAATTGTGTTTGCCTGGGCCTCTGAGGAATACAGCGGTGTCTCCCATGAGCGATTGATGCAGATTGCTTGCATTTGTTTTTGGAAAGAGCCAATTGCACTAGATGTGGAAAAACCAAATGATGATGCAGGCTTGGTTCCATCCAAACTCGAGTGGTTCTCTCGTGTTGAAACCTTTTTGGACATCCTCGTTAGGTTGTGTGGCGCTCGTCCGAAGCCATTGTCTGTTCCCAACCCCAAATGGTGCAACGGTGCAATGAGCAAATCAATCCATGTCCAATCAGATATGATTGCCAACCTTGGTCACCTTCTGAAAGATGTGTCAAGTGTGAATATTCCTTTGGCATTTTTCACTCACTTTTTGAGTAAGGAATTTCACATCACTGAGCTCGCTGCAGAATTACTACAAACTGCTGTTATCACTCTGGACTCTAACACTCCATTACAGAACAGCGGCAATTCGACGGCCGATCAATACGTTCTTCATTGCAATTGTTGTGGCGAGGCAATGAATTCTCCCGTTTGTTTTGAGGACATGATTAGCCTGGCAACCCGAACAATTCTCCTACACAATTTCAACTGTGATATTGACGACGACATTTTGCATCCTTATTGGTCGCATTTGGGAAACATCCGAAAGGATGATATACCCAAAGATTTTGAAGTCTTCCTGTGTCGACCCACTAATGACAACAACTATGAAAGGAGGATGTTGCTCTATGACGCTATCCGCATTGACAATGGTCATAACCCAAAAGAGCTTGATACTCTTAGGTGCAACACTGTTGGCATCACATCAGCGTTGTTACCAACACAAGTCACAGCAGGTTCCAGATCAGATTATCCCATAGTGGGTTCGTTATATCAATTCATTGCAAGGATGCGTTGCAACCCTGAAGACTCCTCTATGAAGTATGATGCCGCCCATGTTATGATCAAAGACCTCCAACAAATAAGGGATCGACCTTTGCAACTCAACTTGGTTGATATCCGTATCAATAACATATCATCCTTCAAACCTCACGACTCGTGGTCTATTGGCGAGGTCGACAAATTGCCTCTGGAGCGACAAGAAATTGCAAAGTATACTGGTCGAAAAACAATTGAAGTTGGAGGTGTAAAGACTACTGACAAGACTGTTGCAGTATACACACCCAAGGATAACAAAGGCGACCAAGTCTTGCACATGCTCAGTTATTACTTCGCGAAATCAATTATCCGTATCAGCAGGGGATCAACGTTTGAAGCACTGAAGCAGCAGTACAAAAAGGAAAGGATCAGACTACCGGGCAACCTGGGGGATTTTCTGTCAAATCACACTATCACCACCACATGCTTGGTCGTTATCACGGATTGTCCAAGAAAACTTAACACCAACGCAAGATTCAAACCTGAAGGTTTACTCAATGACAAGATGTTGTCAAATTTGTCATGGTTTGTTCCCAGCGACTACTTTTTGTCACTATTCCCAAAGCAAGAGATTGACGATCTCCTTCAGGGAAAGGCAAATCTTCTTACCATCAGCAGCAGTATTCGTAAAGCGTTAAGAGATCCCATCGAAAAGTGTATGAAGCGCCAGATCAGTTCCTTGAGGCTGCGTTCTGTGACTCCACACTATGTGTTTGAAGTCGGCTTGGCATCACAAAGTGGAAAAGTTTTTATAAATGCAAGAGATGAGCAGAACATTAGCGGCATCCAAGAGCCTTGGTACGAAGATAGGTTATCTTCACTTTGCCACGCTTCTGGTAGTTATTGTGTTACATTTGGAGTTGGCAAAAAAGAAGTTGGGAATGTGAATTCCCTCACTGAGCAGGAAGGTACCAACTTGTGGATTGATAAACGCAACAAAGACAGTAATTGTGCTGCTGGAGCATCATGCAACTGGCTTCACGCAGTCGGCCTGTCTGAAGAAGCCAGTCAGATAAAGGCTTGGGCAATGTCAAGGAATATCATCAAGAGTGATGAACGGTCCATCATGAAGGAAACATTGTTGTATATGCAGAATTCACTACACATCAAGAGCGTCAAGATCAATTTCTTGAAAGGTAATCTCTCCCTAAAAGAGATTGTGTCAGTATTTAGTGAGTTTCCAGCTCCATGCATCCTTGAATTATCATGCTGGTCATCTTATCAGGCGCACGCGGTTGTGGTGTGTGATAAGATTGTGTATGACCTGCAAGATAGCAGTCCGTACAAGCTAACAGAGAATTGTCTGACGCGCAAATTGAATGGAGACAGGGATATTATCACACTTGTTGGAGCACATTATTTCATGAGTAGGAAAAATTTCAGACAGATCCCGCACTGTCCATTCATGCCCTTGAAGAGGGAAGATGTCCCCAATTATGCTAAATTCCTTCGTTCCTTTGGTGATGATTTGAAGAAGAAGAAGAAGAAGAAGAAGAAGAACAGTAATGCAAGTTTGTAAAGAGTGTATGTTTTATGTTGACTAATCTGTATATTCTTCACCCTTCTGGCTAAATCCACGCGGGCCTGTGTTACTTGAATTGGGGTTGATCATGTAGTCAATGTAGAATGCCCAATACCTAGCTGGAAGGGATGCAAAGAAAGACACCTCTTCCAGGTTTGGTGGCTTTCCATGATCTTTGAATACATACAAAGGATTTACAATGCGTGAGACAGGAAAGATATAAGTGCACTTGTCCAAATCACCAAGTTGTATTGGATGTATGAAGCTTTTCTCAAGAGTGTCCCAACCAAGAAACTGAGTATGCGTTCGGACAACTACATACATCGTCTTGTCCATGAGTTCTTTGGTATGGATTGACTCGGCATCATCGTGTTGCAAAAGAATTGGAGTCGGCAATCCTGGTGAGTCGAAGCGAAAGAAGCCATGTATTCGTGCTGGACAAAGATAATTCCATACGTCGTCATACTCATCTTCCTTTTCACCGCCTAGTTTATGTGTGAGGATCATGCACCATTCGTTGCGTCCTGTCCTAGTGTCAATGGTGTACATGGAATGAGTACTAGGATTTGAGTCATATGTATCCAATGTTTCCTTTGCATTTGGTAGTGTTGCATGGGTGTACCCCGTCACACGGAAGTGTGTGTGATTCCTGTAAGTAGCCATGTAATTGCCTATTGCATAGAGGAAGGTGGTATCTACATCCTTTTTATTTGATGCATTGTTCCAATGCCAATGTACGGTTGTGTCGAACCGCACACCGCCGTTTGTAACCCGTTGGAACTGTATGTCATGTTTGCCTTTAAAACGCGCTTCCTCGCCCTGGTGATGCACTGGGGCATAGTTCATTTTAGTTTGATCCTGAATGCACTGCAAACTGTGTTCAAACAATTGTTGTCTGTAATGATTTGTAGCGAGCTGCGTTGCGAACTTATCTGGACGTTGTTGAGTAAGGTGTGCGAGGTGCTTCATGAACACTTTGAGGTGACTTTCCCCAAAACCGCCATAAAAGTTGATAGCCGATCCAAACGCTTGTATAAAGGTTGCAAATTTGGTAAGACTGTGGACTTTCGGAATCATCCAGTGTTGCCCCTCTGTTCGTGGAAAGTATTTTTGAAGGTTTGGAATCAATTGGCGTCGTACAAAACTGTTTATCTTCGAACTGTCGTCAACGTCCGTCTTTGCATTGCGCCGATTAAACCATTTCTCTAGCGCAAGTATCATCTTGATTGTTTCAATCTTACCCTTGCGGGAATGCAATGAAATTCCAGCTTCATCGCAAATGGAAACTCCCATGGTTGTATGCAATCCACACATGAGCAGAAACAAATTGCCAGTCATTTCAGTTGCTTGCGTCTTCGTCGTTTCACAAATTGGGTTGCGCGCAGATGTCCTTGGAAGTCCCCGTTCGCTCTGCCACGCATGATCGCGATGCAACAGTAGATGCAAATTGTTCAAGCCATCTTTTAGTGACTGTTTTATGTTGCTACCAATGGATTCAAGCATGTAAGGAATAATGCCAGAAGCAATTGCATGCATTGTTTCAGGTGGGGTAGACCAATAGATTGTGTTCAGTGGGTCACTCATTGGAATATCGTCAAATGCGTTTCGTATGTTGTGCTTGGAGACTGCTTTTAGTGCGGCAACATCATTGTCCTGTTTCATCTGATCAAGGTCTGACTTCCGAATGAAGACACATTCTGCGTCTGGATCCACAAAATCTTCCTTCGCACAACCACAGTCACGGTATGGACATTGTACATTGGCAGACTTGTAACTTCCAAGCAAGCTATTATTGCCTACAATATCTCCGACAATAACATGGATCCACACTTTCACGTGTACATTTTTCCCCATCACTTGTAGTGGCATTCCGCCTCTGTCATTGACACCTTTCAGTTGGCGAAGTGCAGCATGTAAACAGACATGTTCATCTTGGCACTTCTGTGCTGATGTGGCTGTCCCAGTTGCAGATTTGGATGCTTTCGTCGATTGATAGTCGAGGTTTGGAATATAGGCAAGAATATCCCAAAACTCACATTTTGCGCGTGCTGTCTTGTTGAATAGTGTCAATGTGAACATGATTGGAGCTACCGCCAAACTCCCATGGCGATCCGCGTGTGACTTATCATAAAAGATAACTAACGCGCAGGGAAATAGATCATTGTTGCCTGCACAGTAATGATCTACAGCGGGTTGCCACCGTTGACCTGTGTGAAATTCATCGTAATATTCGACCCGCGCTTGTCCATGTTGTGTTGTCACCTCTTGTCCAGTGAAAATATTGTAATTCTTTGCAAAATGCTCTTGTTTCATCAAGGCTGGATTACATAGCATCTTGCTAAGGACAGCTTCAATGTCAAACACAGGCACAATGACAGTAGGGGTCGACATGGTCGCCACTGGCACCTCAATCATGTTTGGCTCTAGGTGTGAATAATTAAAACTTGTTTCACATGTGCTGTGGAGGATGTTGCGGTTAGGTATGCGCTGTTTAAAGTCATATCCACTGTCAGCGAGGTTGCTAATGAAACCAACAACATCATTATATAGGGATAAGTCGGAAGTATGTTTAGATAAAACATTCATGAGTGTGATGCCAGCGGCGGTGGCTGGAGCGACGGATCCCTTAAAGCGAATGTTGTTGTCGGTTGAGTGAGACCTCAATGCGATTGGAGCGAAAGTGTCAAGTGAACAACTTCCATCTACGGTGTCATTGGAAATATCTGCATCAACATCGTCGTCAGTGGTATCAAACACAGTCTGCACATTATCGTCATCATGATTGTCTCTGTTGGTGGTGTTGGCATTGCTGTTGCCAAACCCGTCACCAATGGCTGCACTTGGTTGCAAACCCGGGTTCATGCGTTGCAGATACGTCACATAATCGTCTTCATGCTTTTGCTGTCGTTGCGCCATCACAGATGCCTGCATTGCCGGTATTTTAGTCACAATGTTAGTACGTTGTTGTTTAAGAGTGACATTCATTGATAATGCCTGCTGGTGCGTTGCTCCTTGGATACTATTGGTTGTGTGCGTGTAACGTCGATTGGACATCGCGGCATGACGCTGACAAAGTAGTAGCCTTTGTCGTGCCTGGTGCCTATGATTGGTCGTACAAGCCACAACATGACATCCATATGCTTTTGGAGTTGCAAATTGGAGCCCACACACACATATCCTTCCTCGCTTTTTTGGTGGCATGTTGTATTAGTACTGTGGTATGACTGGAGAGGCAGGAGGCAGGGTAAGAACACAGATTACTGTTGTAGATTGATTTTGCCACCAAAGAAATGACGCCTATCTTGTAGCAAAGTGTGAATTCCAATGTGGCTTTGAAAATCATTTGCAAGAAAGGTTCTCCAAATTCAAAAATGCCAACTGATTGAAAACTTGAAATCACCTGTGCAAAGCAATGGCAGATGCCACACTATTACTTTGGTAAGTACATAACAATGATTTCGGCAATAACAAAGAGATTCTCTCCACAATCGCAACAGCGCAAAACAATGTCGCCTTCTCGTGGGAGTGGTGGTGAACCAGCAAATGCCATCATCCCAATGTCATCGGTGCGGGCTCCTTCCGACAGGGACAGATTCAGAGGAGGAACAGGTGATGAGGAGGATGACGAATCTTACGTTGCCACATTGCAACGTACCGTAGCGCGACTACAGATGCAATTGGATCGTGAGCGTGCAGGCAACAGTAGACGAAGAGGAAAGGGCAAAAACAACCATACCATGTGGTCCACATCCAATGACAATATGAGCAATGTCCTAGCACTCAGGGAATGGACACATCATGTGCTTTGGCCTAAATACAAACTCTTATTTTTTGTTGGGAATTGGACGGTTTATGACAGTAAGTTACCTCATCCGTTTGCCTCCGCTGTGATGAAGCAAGTTGTTATACCGCTGTCATACGATGGGTCGGAAGCGGCGTACTACCAAGACGAGGCGTTGCCAACGATTGCGGCTAAAATTAGTTCCTTGAGGAGCAACATGGTGACGAGATGTGCCGACGCATTCAAAGGTGAGTTCGTTTGTTACACAGGTGCTTGTGCTGGGTTTGGGACCTACTAACATTGGACGCCTCATTGTCCTGCCGCACACACGACACACTCCTATGCTCTGTCGGGACCATGGTGGGTGGGACCCTCGTCAACAAGCCCTTCATTGCACGAACCGTGGATTTGACAATGTCGGTAAAGCCTTTGAGAGATTGTTATCATTCATGGACGATTGGAACAATTTGTCGACTGATACAGATGCTTTAATGGAGTTGAACTGTTTGATGTATTACTACGCATCTGAAGTTTACGGCCGCCAAGATTTCAGGAGTTGGCTTAAAGCCCATCCCGATAAAACTCTGCCTGACCGTCTCACTGCCTCTGATATAGCCTTTGCTTTGCTTGTGTACGAAAACTATTATGTGAAATGGGTCCACGAGCTGGAAACCCAGCGAGAAGAGGAACGGCAGAAGGGGCAAACGACCATGTTTGCAGCTGCTGCTGCCGACGACACTGTCAACAACGAGCCACGCACAAAAAAGAGAAAGAAGATGTATTCAGGGCCGACGTTAACGTACACGAAACCTGGGAATACCAAGTTGAGATACCTCGAACACAATTGGAACAAGGAGGGAGTTGATCGTTTTCAAGTGCTACATCTTTCGTTCACGGAGCTGTTGAAAACCAATGTGGACACATGGGACTTGTGCAAAGAATCGTTTGTCGAATACATTAGCAACATGAAGCGTATAGGTGAAGGCTGCTGGGTAGAACAGTATTACAGTTTAGAGGGAGATGACGCAACTGGGAATAGTGAAGATTATCTTGGTGCAACGGAAGGATTTGAGTTCATGTTGGACGAAGACAATGATGATTTTGTACATGTAGCGTTGCCTCCCATGAGTTTATTGTCGTAGTTTCATTAAATCCAATTGGGCATTTGTGTATTGTAATCGTAAGGTAATAAATGGTATAGTTATTGTGAGCATCTACTTGATGATTCCAAGGGTAGTTGGAATCTATGTGACCCAATACCTTTGTAGGACATGGAGATCAGGATTTAATTGTGACTCCATGGATTTTAATGTGACTGAAATGGTGTGTTAAGTTGTGACATTAGTACTGAATTCTGATTTACAAACTTTCAAAGCCGATCATGGCCTTCAAAATTCTGATATCATAAATTCCAATTTCTGTCACATTACATTTCTCATTCTGACACTTGACATTTCTCATTCTGATACTGAGACTTTCTTGTTCTAAAAAATCAGCTTAATAATTCCCACAACAGAATACCAATTGCAACAATGCCATTATGCCACTTCAGAGGTAGGATTATTTACAGGTTACTTGGCCCTTGCCGTGGCACTTGCTCTGCGCCCGAAGACGGAATGATTACGTTCCTTGACACAAATGTTGAGCTGCCTTTCGCAAAGCTGGCATAGAGGACAAAAGCAGTCTTTTTCAAATTATCTTGTCGACCGTAGCCCTACTTAGGCCCTCTCTAGAGGTACTATAGCGGCAGGCCAGGTAGGAAGCAGGCAGGAAGCACACAAAACAACGGAGGCGTATAATATATGATGCATATGTATGTTCGAATCTGTCAATGGCAGTGTCGAACGCACTTTAATTGTTGCAATTGGGTTGTTGTCTACCCTCCCCTAGCAACTCCCCTCACGGAGGTCGCACACCCCTCCGCTCCGGGGGCGGGGTCAGCCGTCAGCCGTCCCCTCTACGCCATTGACTTTACCGCTTAGCCTGCGGAAAGCATATCGCCAACACCAACGCCGTGTGTCCGATGGCGCTTTGGCTTTGCCAACCCTTAATGCCCTCACGGTGGGTGAGACGGGGAACGGGGACAGCTTCCGCAGGGAATAGATGATGTTGTGGTTGTGTTGTGTTTCATGGTATTACTCCTAAGCAAGAGGTGGGAGGAGGTGCACATAGGAATTAGTACATTCAAATTGAAAACCGCATGCGGCAGATCTGCCGCATCAGGATGGGCAAAATTTGACATATGGAATTCCTACGTATTTTATTTAGTTTCTGTAGCCTGGGATCCGGGATAAAAATAGGATAAAAGTATGTATATTATATCGATCCTATATAAGTCTATCCCTAAACGTAACCCTAACTGAGGTATTAAATCATCCTGTCTCCCTCTTCCCTCAAACAATTTGGGGGGCTGTCGTCTGTCGTAGTTTTTTGTGGGACAAGGGATACTTTATCGTACCGATCCGAGCAGCAAGCGTTATTAAAGTACATACAATACTCCCTCTGTCCCACAAAAAAGTAGGGAATGAGCCTCTTTTGCCTAAAATAAG
>JALLBH010001015.1:0-13706 GCA_036940005.1 Skeletonema menzelii
CAATTTTTACACTCTCTCCCTGAAAGTGTCAAACCGAATACGAGAAGCAACTAGTACTTGTGGTATGTCAATCCAGCAAAAATCTATCATCTGTTAATATTGTCGTTAGTATCGTATCAGTCTTCATTATCATTATGCGCCTTGACGATCATTTTTTACGTTGAAGAAGAAGAAGAAGATGTAGCCAGTTGTAATTATTAAGCTCTGATTCAGACTCGGGCCATTTTCTTGGCCCTTATATCTCTTCCAACTTCTTACACTTACATGTGACTTAGATCAACCATAGAAGCAGGTGGGTATGTGAGGGTGGCCACAAGACATGTAGAGGAATGGGCCTCATTGGCTGAATAAAGCCCTCATAACTGCGTTGGTCGGTACGATAACTTGGGGCTTGAGGAATTTCTTGGCTTGAGGCAAGACCAGGTGACCGACGCCCGCTGACGGTGGAAAATATGGACACAAAAAATCGAAGTCGAAGAGGAAGAGGGAAACAATGATCGGGGCAAGTGAATACTAATGATTCTATCAACCACGCCGCTGCAAAAATAGTGACATTACATTTACATTGATACGACCTGTCTCAGAACTGCGCACACAACAACAATAAGTTTTCATTGCCAAGAAAGTCTACCTACATTTCTGACTTGAACTAAGGACTAAATACCCTTGCGTAAATCATACACTTTCACCCAGGAGTCGCCAGAGAAAAAGGATACTTCACCTTTCACTACTCCATTTCCATCTCCTGTTATGGAAACAAGAGGAACATCTCCCCTTTCACTCTCCAATGCTTGGCCTACTGGGCTCCATTCGTTTCCTCCAAATCGGTAAGGCTGTGCAAGTTTGTGGTACACAATTGTGTTACCATCCCCTGAGATAGATACACCATACCCCGCCGTACTATCATTACAGCATTCTTGAAAACCACCGATTGATGGTAACTGCAACCAACTATCATTGTCAGCATCATAGTCAAAAATAGTCAAAAATGCTGGAGGATCATCATACCCGGTTCGTGATAACGATGCAACTGCTACCCGATTGCCACTATCCGACAGAGAAACTGTGAGGGGTAATGATATCGGTATCTCTTCTCCCTTGACTTCCCAGGTGTCACCCATCAATTTGTAAACTGCAGTCTTTGACAATTCGTCTTCAATACCACCAAATTCAAATCTTCCAGTAACAGCAATACTTTCCCCCTCATTGTCAAGTGAAATAGACGACCCGAAAGCACAAACGGGATCACCAGAAAAGGGTGCACCACAAACAGCACCATGTAGAATTGAATTTCCAACCTTGACCCATACATCATCTTCATCCTGTTGGTATATGTCCACTCCTCCGGCGTAGCCAATTGCAAGTCTTTTCCCATTCTTAGATAGTGATACATCTAGTCTACGACCCAAACCATTTTCGTTCATCATGTGCTCAATAGGTTGACCAAAACTCTTCCACTTACTGCTTGAATTCTCTCGTTTGAAGATGGTCACTCGAGAATATATACATCTCTCAAACATGAACCTATCCGAGGGATCCACAACAGTAGTATTGCAATGAAAACGAAACCCCTTATCATATCTATACTCTTCCGTGAAGAACGCGGTTCCAAGAATTGCTATCATGTTCCCATCCCCAGAGAGAGAAAAGTCATAATAAGTCCATTCTGGAATAAAATCATCTCCAAACTCAGAGTTGGCAGGTAGAGGATACTCCTCGTCAACCTGAAGAAATGGAGACAAACGAACTGCTGCTTTCCTATCCTCATTTGAAGATATAGTAGGAATCACTTGCACTCCAATAGTACCTTGGTCATTATGACCCCTTGATTCTTCAAGTAATGCAAGGGTAGATCCATCGCTCGAGATCATCATCGCTCCACCAAAGTTAGGTCCTCCCGTATACTCCACTGTTAATTTCCATGATGCTGGCCGTCCATAGATAACAGCAAGAGTGATACCGACAATAAGTACGGCTGAGATGGTGGCCGTTGCAATATATGCAGTGCGTCGTTTCATGCCACAGAGTAAATCAGTTGCGTTATCATCGGTTGCAATTGTCTCGGCATTGTTATCCGTTACAGTTGTCTCTTGGATGTCATCATCAATTTTTGTTTGAGAAGATGCCATGGCGGCGGCACTTTCTACGTCATTCTGGCCTGCCGGCTGAGTTGTATCTCCTACGCTCATGTTATGGTTGATCTAGTAAGGTAGGCACACACAGTAAGTAGGTACCATACTTAGGTGTGGTTCCGCCGTCATTTTCCGTTATTATTTTTTGTGCTCGCTCCATCCCTCAAAAGTAGCCAATAGTTTCGGGCAAGAGGGCATGCGCCGATCTCTTGTGCCTCTAAGTAAGCTTTGGCTCCCTGAATTCAAGACTGTTGTCTTGGGGGATACTTGGAAAAGGGGGCCATAATGCCCGCTAAGATTGACCATTATGGGAAAAGATGAAAACCGGAAGAAATCAAAATAATTTGATTGAGTTGCGTTGGAATACAACCATATCATGAGTGGATGCGACGGCCACAGCCACGACCATGACCATGCCGAGCCAGACGACACCTCCACCGCCCTGGGGACCTCCCTCCGCCCCTCCATAAACTTTGCTTCGGTAATTTGCCTCAACGAAACCACACCAAATTCTGGTCGTGACGTGTTGAAATTGTATGAAGAGCGGCTGACTCCTCAGCCGTCGTTGAGAAGTCAAGACGATCCCGATGAAGATCCAGAGTTGTTATTGGTCGTTCCGTTTAGTGAGGCGGTGACTATGAAGAGTATCAGTATTTTGAGCCATCACGGAAGTCCTGCAAATAATGCAACAATAGGGACGGCTGCACCAAGAACGGTGCGAATCTACGTAGATCGTTCCAACCTCGACTTTGAAACAGTTCGTGATTTGGAACCTACTGCCACAATAACATTAGTGCCTCCCTCCCATCAATGGTCAGATGAGCACGGAAATGGTACTACTGATTATCCATTGCGACCAGCGGGACGCTTCCAGAACATATCGGAAATAGCCTTGTACTTTTGTGATAATTATGAAATGCCTGATGGACACGGTGCGTCCTCTGATATGGAAGATTTTGATGAGGACAGGGTGTCAACAGAGATTACGTATGTGGGCTTTAAGGGAAAGGGAACGAATATGAAACGCAAGGCGGTCAAGGCTGTTTATGAGACGAGGGGGATGAAAAAAGATCATAAGGTGCCTGGATCAGAATATTTTGGAATGGAAGGGGTTTAATAGATAGAGAATGTGAGGAATAGAGTGACTTGTGCTGCAGTTCCATCTTGGTGTTATTGATGGTATTCTTCTTGCTCAAGGAGTGTGCTTTTGAGGTATCACTTCTTTCTTAGCATGGGTGAATACTTTCAAGTATAGAAAACTCTACAGCAGCAGAAAGAAGCATTTATGCTGCATGAGTGATGTGGTGCTCATAAATTGAAACACTATCTCCCCAGCACCATTTCAATGATTGATTGAATCTTGAAGACTTCAGAGAATGGGCACTGGACACATTTGAAATTAACTTCTTGATATGATTATCGTATAGAATGAAACATGCATATACATGTAGCTTTCAGACTTTGAACGTAGTCAAATCATAACCATTTTGCTTCAGTTCATAATATGTAAGAAGAAGAAGAAGAACTTGGAAAATTACTCAACTATCCTAACTACAATATTGTACGCAGCAGCACACAGCACATGGCTCGCAGTAACGATAAGGAAACATATTGATAATGCGTGACTTTATCAGGAATCCTACTATATACCTCTACAATCCCGTTCCATCTCTTTCTTGATGTCATTCTTTGGTTGCATACACATCACACACACGACAATTCACTGAATCAGAAGCTATGACTCCTCCCTTTTCGTCAGTAATGGCAAATCCAAAATTACGGAGATGTGGAAGAAAGTCTGTGCAGCCTTGCGGCTGAAGAAATTTTTTATCCCATTCAAACTTGATTTGTTTAATGTTGGTGGCAGTCTCAGGTGACATACCGTCCAAAATCTGACACTCATAACCTTGTGCATCTAGCTTCATCAAGGGTATCGAAATGTTGTATGATAATATCGAATCGATCCGCTCAATAAATATATCAACTGGCGTGTCAAATTGCTGATTTTCAAAATCCTTGATTGGTTTTCCCACAACTGTGTTGCCCATGTTTCCCTTAGCAGAGAACACTTGTGACTTGGACGACTCAGAACCTAATGCAATAGGGAATAAAGCAACGCGCTGCTGATATTCTGTACCCAGCAATTGAATGGTTTTCGATAGCAGGTGATAATTTCTAGGCGTAGGCTCAAACGCCACAATGTTTGCATCAGAGCTCATAAGCATTTCCATAACACAGCTTCCAATATTGGCCCCAATCTCAACATATACTTCATTCTTAGCCCCAGTCTGGGCTGCATTCCAACGCTTGGGGAGTGGGTCGCAATCTCGCCATCGTTTCCTGTCGCGGATTTCATCTGATACAATATCGTTTCCCTTGTGCACACACATTTTGGCTGAGTTGCCCGTTGTGGACGTGAAATGTACCAAGTCACATATGCCTTCCTCGATTTCGGCATCCGAAAAGTTGATCATTTTCCATCCCGCTCTGGCGTTCCTCTGGATAACATTCTCAGGAAAGTTGCTTGTGATCAGAGTCTCTTGGGCTTGGGGGGGGGGGGGGAACCTGCGTCTGTGGATGTTCCCCTCTGTCAAAACCTTTTTCCCGCCACCTTTCTTCTGGATGGCATTCTCAGGAAAGTTTCTTGTGACCAGAGAAGACTCCATGGCTTGGGGCAGACTAGATATATCAATCCGTGTGATGTTCCTCTCTGCCAAGACCTTCGTTCGAGGGGCAAAGAACTCCTTATCAAGCTTCAAAAAGGCGTACTCTTGACACGATCCATCATTGTATTGAATATTTGGCTCCTTGTGAAACCTGACATAACCTGATTCTTCAAGAAAATCAAAAAAGGGAATCTCTGGGGTGATGTCATGGTCATGATTATCCGAGTGACTCATCTTTTGGAGATCACCCGAGTGGATTTCTACCTGGATTTGTTGCAACGATGGCAACCCAGATAAAAGCCAGTCCCTGTAAATCCTCCACTCACACTTTTCACAATCAATCTTGAATACATCGATAACATCCAAATTTTCATGCCCAAGTAATTTCACAGTATCCTTCATTCCATAGAACTCCGCTCCAGGTTCTTTGTTCTCCTCTCCCTGCTTTTCCAACCCCCATGGGTGATAATACGCTCTTGAAATGTTTTGCAACTTCATCTTTTCCTCAAAGTCTAAGTCTCCCATGTCGAATATGTGATATTCACAAGTTCCAGGACCAAGTACCTCTTCCATTCCTTTCTCAAAGCTAAAATCTCCATTGGAACCTATGGAATAAATCACACAGCCGGGATGATTCGGATCCTTTGCTTTCCTCTCTGCTGCCAGTCTTTTGATTCTATGAGGCTGTGACGACGAAGAAGTTAGTGTGAAGGATCTGCACATAATATTGATTCCTCATTCAATTTCGATAACTTACATCACAGATCCATTTTGGGCCATCTCCGTTCCCCCGTGACACCGTTCCAGTGGCACCTATACGCATCTCAAATTGACAGCTGAAATTTGGTTCGAAATTCGTTTGATACCATGCGGGATGCCTAACATTCCAACCCTTCAGTTGCCCTGGTCCTTTCCATGCAGGATGGTGTGTAAGTGGCGCCTCTGGAAATTTGTGATTCCAATGTTCAGCGACCATAGTTTGCAGGCGTCTCCAATTATCGTTCGTAATGTCATCGAAAAATCCAAACGATTGTGCCCGGGCCAAGCTAAACTCATCGTGGTTGCTTGCATCGATGCTGTTGATTGTAGGGCCGCCTTTCTCAGTGGGCGTAAATGACCACAAGTTTGATGAGGATATTAACAACGAAATCGAACTAAATAGTAGAATCATTAGACCATTTGAGGCTGCGCCCCGAGGAAGTCCCCGGGGAGACTTTTTATCAAGCATTGTCGTCTGTTTTGAGATGTTAGTTTGGGCTGGGTGGGGGGTTATCTGTTATCCTGGCTCTGTTCGAGAGAGTTTGTTAGGTGCAGGGAGTGAACGGAGAATAACGGTAGCTAAGTATGCTAAAGACCTGAGTGAATGTGGTCAGAGCCTCTTTTAATCTAAATAATGAGAGGAGAAGTGTGTGGTGCGTTTCTATCTGTCTACGGGGGGGTGTGTCAATTTCGCCCGTGCAGTATTGCAGAGTTTTTGGTTATTTTTGTGTGGGGGGTCAATTTCGCCCGTGTAAATAAGTGTAGGTATTGCAGAGTTTTGTACCGATTAATAGTTAATAGACCGCGCAGCGGCTAGCACGAGCGTCAGCGAGGCTAGTATCATAGATAGGAGTATTGTATATATGTAGGCAAACAATGAGCTCGCTCATGGTGGAGCTGTTGCCAGTTTTGGCGATGGAAGCAGATGGAAGTATTGTACTTATTTTTTACCGCAGCGAGGCTCGAGGAAGATCCTGAAATGTGAGGGTACGTAGGAATTAGTATCGGCACTTGGCCAGGTCATTGGTTATTATCTTCATCTGGTTAAAATACTCCAAAATTTTTGCTCGCGGACTGCTTCTGGTTGTTTCAATCCATTTACGATCGTGTGTTTTATGGGATGAATATTGTATGATAGGGATGCATACCTAGACATGATCAAAGAATGGGCACAAGACACAGTAGAAATGGGCTGCGTGTTAACTATTTTGCTAGGTAAAGTTCGTGTCCGACTTTTTTCCTTGCTTTTTCTTCGTTTGTAAAGAAGATCTTGACTTCAAAGATGACGAGTGATTATCCAACCAACTCAATGGCTCAATCATCAAAGAGACTCTTTTCTCCAAAATTCAAATGTTCTTTAAACCATGGCCTAGCATACATCTGATAAAGAACTTTTCGGACAACTCCTTTTCCACTTCCACTTGTTTCACCAACATTCTTGTCTACTGCTCCAGATGCAGTTGATGACTGTGATGATGGTGGTGGTAGATCTGATAACACAGACGAAAGATTCGCAGTACCCCGATGACAAACTCGATAATCGTACAATAACAAATCACCCTTTCCAATAACTGCAGGAACAGCCGTATCAATCATAGTATCCATTACCACCTCTGGATTCATCTGATGAGACCCAACCACGAATTCAGTAGGTCCCAAGACCAGCAATTCATCGGCATCATGCAACCCTACAAAGATGTTGATTGCATAGCTGGGTAGAGACTCATTAATCCCATTATTACCAAAGAGTGGACTTCCATCCGTATGCCACGGCTGATCTGCTGATCCTGGATGAGAAAAGATCCAACCCGAGTAAACCAATGATGGTGGCTCTGCGCCATGAAGGATGGATGCTGCGCAACTTTCAACTAATTCAATAAGTGATGATGGAAGATACGTCGTGGCTGCAGTGGTAACGTTTTCATCGTAATCGTACCGGACATCCATCCTACCCTTACACCGCACCGCCAACTCCTTGTACACAAACGTTTCCTCGTCCGCCACTGAGGAATTGTACGGTATTTTCTTTGCAACCAACGCATTGCAAATATGACGTTGCGTGTCATCCGCAATTGCGGTAATGGTGGTCACATCTTGTTCAGAAAGTGCATTTCGGAGAATGACGACGCCGTGATGTTTCATTAGACTCCGAATATCGGCGAATAGTTCATCATCACCGCCGTTGTGTTGATAATCTTGTGTAGAAATTGTGAAGTGATCTAGAGTGGACTGTTGAGACTGTGCTTGCCTGCGATGCAGTGTTTGCTTCGGTGTCTCTTTATCTGGAACTCTTGTTCGTGGTCGTTTGCATTTGCGAGACTCGCTTCTTGGCGGCTGCTGAGGTATCGATTTGTCACCGAAGAGGTTGTTATTATTAGAGGGGTTATTATCGGTAGTAGATGATGAAGAGCCAAATATCGACTCTGTGAGTGATGGGGCGGCTGTGCTATTGCCACCGAACAGGTTCATGGTGATTGTAGGCTGTATGTAAGTGTAAGTAGGAGTAGGAGGCTGTAGCGTAGGTACGTAGGTACCTCTCTAGAAGTAGGTACCTACTAAGTAGGAGTAGGTGCGCAATTGCGCGCTGCTGGCTGAGAGGCTGTGATGTGACTGTGACAGCCATCCAGCTGGGGGATAGCCTTGGCCGCTCGCTCCGCACTTCAAGCCAACATCATAAGTATCCATCGGAAAATAATAGTCGAAGCCATGTCAAGATTCCTCTCGTTAGATAGGTTGGAGGTTGTGGCTCCACAAAACGTCCGTCATTTCGTTAGAGGGTTAGAGGGCTACTCCAGCTTGAAGCTTGACCCGCCGCTGCAAGCCCCCCAGAAAAATAATCATCAAATCTCTATGACGGGCTCTAGAGTACGGGGTATCGTACGGGGTACTGGTTGATGAATGGAACTTGTTAGTCTATTCGAGTGAAGGCAGAGTTACGTTTAAGTGTTTATCGCCATAGATGTAGCCAAAGGTATAGACATAGGGTCTGCTGTAAGTGTTGTTTTTCTCCAGTGAACTGCGCTTACTTGCAGAAGCTTTGGTTTTTTACTGATGATAACCGAGCCGCCCACTGGAATTGATCTTGATTAACCAACTTGACAATGAATATCATTGTGGCGCACTTCATGCATGTGCAATACCCGACCTTTTTAAGCAATCTCCCACTGGAATATCCACTTGGACACATCTTCAACTTGCTCGCCTTTCATAGCCTTGGCCGCTCGCTCCGCACTTCTAGCCTGCATCTCGATACAGCGATCCAAACGCTTCTTGCTATAGTCTTTCAATGCTCCATCCAAGTCATCACCGTCACGAATGCATGCGGCAAGGGTTGCTGCATCTTCAAGGGCAAAATTGGCTGCCTGACCGTAGCTCGCAGACATGGCATGGGCAGCATCACCTGCAAGCACAACACGTCCATCAGCTGAATGGAGGGGATGAGCACCAAGTTCTTTAGCCTCTTCCGACTTTTGGCAGAAAATTTTCTCAGCACTTGTTTCGTTGATTAGGTCAATAACTGTTGTAATGTATGGATCTGAGTCAAGTGAATTGAGTTTCGCCAATAACTTCTCTTTCAGGGCCATTTTTCCTTCCACTCCAGTTGGTAATCCATCTATAAACGTGACAGAATCCCCTTCATTGACACTATCTGCAACACTAATCGCCCAATAAGTCGCATCATGTCCCGCTGGACCAGCAAATACTGCCACGGATCCATCCGGAGCAAATGCGGCATGAGTATGTCCACTCTTATATTCCTCCCCCAATGATTTGTTCACCACAGCTTTAATATTAATACGTCCTCCATATTTCACATCTTCACCACTTGCATCATTTGAATCTGTTGTTAGATGTGTCGCGTCATTACGAACGAGTGCTCTAAACGTTGATCTGACGCCATCTGCCCCAATAATTAACGGTGTGGATGATAGATCAGCAATAGGATGCCCCGATGCATCAATCATACTCACATGTGAATTATCGTCACCATCGCTGAGTTGGTATCCCGCAATATCTTCACCAGCATCTGTAATCACGATATCTTCCGGTAATTGGTCCGCAAGAATTGATCGGAGCCTCCCCCAGCGTACCAACACTTGTGGCATGCCGGTGTCAACCTGTGTAGTGTCGGGAATCGCCATCGTTTGTCCTCCCGGCATCATCATAACGTTACCCTCGAGAATGCCACCCATATCTAGTACTTTTTGTACCACGCCATCGTCATCGGAGGAAATAAACTTGAGTGCTCGTAGACCATTGGGACCGAGCTGTGCGGCGGCACCAGCATCCTTATTTTTGAATTCTGCTTTGGTGCTTGCTTCCAATACTTTGACATTGGAGACTGAAGAGGTGGATTCGTGTGAAGAGTGAGGAAAGTGTACCATACACTCGACTGTGCATAAAACAAATCGTTTTCACAAAATAAATCACTAACCTCCCGCGACATTGCGCAGAGCGGTAGCCACAGCCAACCCAGCAATGCCACCGCCGACAATCACCGTTCCCTCAGCTTGTGTGGCAGCATTTGACTTCATGTTCAATGCAAATGCAGTAGTAGAAAATAGAGACCGAGACGAATGTGGGACAGCGCTCTTTCTTGATATGAATGCAGCAGTTGCTAGACGTAGAGGTGGCAATCTCATTATTGGTGTTGTGTCGCTTTGCTTTTCAATATGACCTAACCTATTGATGTACATAAAAATTCATTGCACGCACCGCAGGCCGGCCACGCAGGCCACGTCACTCTCTAGAGTGGTCTTCTCGCTATGTATTTTGTTTAGTGCGTGTCGTGCGACACTAACACTGCCTCAGATACAACATACAATACTTATCGTGTCAGAGACGTCGTGTAGGAATACATTTGTACCTGCTAACTAACTTATCTACTCCTACTTCTTAATAGCCAAGAATTATTGGTACTTCAGTATTTCTGCCGTAATCAGATTCGATGCACAGTTTACTTAACACACATTCGTGGCATCATCATCATCTCAAGTTAGCTCATTGGCTCTTTTGATTTGTTTCGTTTCGTTTTTAAAGATAGAGTTGAAAGCTGGCCTTTTGGAGAGAGGGAGGCTATTTGTTTTGGTTTTGCAAGCAAGCAAAGGCAAAGAACAAGATATATAAGAGGAAGAGGAGGGGGTGCATATATAGGTGGAGCTGGAGCAGCCGAGTATTATCACAAAGTCAAAGTGATTCGGCACGACTTTTAGAATGGAGTTTTGACACATAGAAATCAATTGATATAAGTAGATAGATAGATAGATGAACTACATAAAACGAAACCATTGGACATACATCATATCAAAAAAATCTATAGAGTTTGCACTAAGACCAAGCAGAAGCAGGAGGAAGAGGCGAGTGTGTGCCTCTGTCTTTGCCTTGATTCCTTGCTTTTTGCACCATCCCTCCAAATTGTACATACTCTCAAGCACAAGGGATACCTGTATGAGAGAGTAAGCTATAAAGATGATTGCAACCTCATCTACGCCTATGCCTATTTACTATTTCTCTGGTCTCTGGCGGCCTCGTGGACAACGTACATTCCGTTCCTGCCAGTCCTGCTTGCTTTTGAGCTTTTGAGCTTTTGAGCAGGGGCAGATTGTAGTCCAGATGAGAATGCAGACGAATCGACTTTCAGTATTTGGTGAAAGTGAAAGGAGCGATTTGCCATCGCAGACGGAGGTAGAGATGCTTGTCATCAGTTGTGCTGGTTGCTCTTTGGATAATGATCATGCCCCCGCCCGCACTACTCTCCCACTTTCGGTAGAGAAAAGTTTGCTTTGCAAATTCAAGTTTCTCCCCAGCCAGACTGAAATCTAAGCCCTCTCTACTTATTGATACTTTTAGAACGCGCAAGGGCAAGGGCCCAAGATTCAGATGCGATCCAAGTGCACGATCAATCCTTTTCCTCTTCTTCTCCAGCCAGATTTTCTTACTAACGCGTGCGTACTAAATAACCCAATATGTCCTCAGGAACTCAGGAAGCGAAACAAGAACAACCACAATGTCGACGAGATGATGGTGGCGTAGATTTTATTAGGTGTAAGACTGGCTCTTCAGTTCACTTTTGCAAGGCTTCAAATAGCTACATCATATTATAAGAAGAGTGATATTGCTTTCTCAGATTGCCTAGCAACAGACGACTGGTAAGTCAAAGACAATCAACCGTATTATGTTATTTCAAAATCGCAGCTGTGAAAAATGGCAATAAGATGAATGAATCTCTCTCTCTCTCTCCTTTCGACGACCCAATCGGCAATCATAAATTGCATTGAAGAGGAAGGATTTTGGCGCCCGTAGCAATGGCTCCCAAATTTACTTTTACATATCGTACACTATCACTCAGCGCAGTAGCGCCAATAATAATATAAGATACACGGATGGACATTAGTATTTCCTTTGGGTTGGAGAGAGCACAACGAAATGTATTCATAATATTCGAACAGAGGATGTGTTGAGATAGAATTATATGTTAATTACGAGCGCCTCTAACAACCTTCTTTTTCTCATTGCGAACCGTTGGACAAAACAAATATTTATTTACGTGAATGAACGAAAAAATTGAACGACACAACAATGGCAATCAATTCAATGTTGCAGCAACTGTAAAGAATTTCACTGCGCAAAGTAAAGAATATTGTTATCAACGGAGCATTTAAATCAATAGAGGTATACATACTCCAAACAACCAAACAGCAGCAATGGCCAATTCCATTCACAATTTACTCAGCCGCAACCTCTCCGGAGTCTACCGTGATCCTCAACGCATCCTCCGCGATGTGGACACTCTCCTCAACACATCTCTTGGGCGTAATCTACGACCCAAGACAGAACCACTCACGTCCAATGACGGCTCTGTCACTCCCTCGGTGCTAGTGCTTCACGGGACACTTCCCATGGTTTATAGGAATGTTACATACAACATCCCAATCGACTTGTATTTACCACCGCAGTATCCACAGTGTCCGCCGATTGTGTTTGTACGACCGGTGAGTAACATGGCAATAAAAGAAAATCATCGTCATGTTGGGAGGGACGGGAGGGTATACATGCCATATTTGCATGAATGGGGAGCACAAACCCATGAATTACGTGAGTTGGCTGTTTGGATGAGTAGTTTGTTTGGGAGTGAACCGCCATGTTATGCCAAACCTGCGGGGGCTTCGAGAGTTACTGCTACATCAAATGTTGCTTCTTCGTATGGGAGTAGTATTAGTCAACGTCCACCTGCATATGCTCAGGTGACACAGTCAATTGCAAGCAGTTACAATCCATACAATGCCGTCAGCAATAGCAATAACAATGGATCGAGAGAGGCAGAAGAACAAGAACGAAGGAAGCAACAACAAATCGAAAAGGAGATAGCCGAGGCAAACCTCGCCGCCCAAGTTGCAAGGGAGGAATCCCTCAGGGAGGCAAAACTCAAGGCGGAACATTCTCGATTGCAGAAGGATCATGAAGAAAAGTTATCGTCCATGAGAGTCATGGCTACGTCGAAAGTGCAGTATGAGTTACAGGTAGTGTTTCGTGATGCCAAGGACGATTTGCGGGTGACGCTGAAGAATCAAAAGTTGTTGGATTATGGCAAGGAGGAGATTCAGCAGTTATTAAAGGAGGGAGAGGAGAGGAAGAAGGAGTTAATGACGTTGAATGATGAGATGGATGGAGCAGTGAAGAATTTGGAAGGGTGGCTTGAAGCTGCCGAAACACAGCAACAACAGGAAGGTGAAAATGACGACAGCAACTTATCATCGCAGTCTTCCAAGGTGGACCAAATGGCACTACCTGTCGACACACACTCCTCTCAAATGCTTCAACTTGCCGCCGAGAATGCTGCTATTGATGATTGCTTCTACTTCCTTGATCAGTCTCTAACACAGAAAAATATACCGCTGAAAGTATTTCTTGAGGAGGTACGGAAGTTGAGCAAGCGGCAGTTTACTGTGAAGGCTCATTTGATAAAGATTAGTCAGGCGAAGGCATTGAATCCTTTTGCTTGATAAATGATGTGTCTCTGAATGATAATGTTGGCGAATCATAAATATCGTACCATTACATCTTCTATTCATCACATGGTATGTAGGCTCATGGCACCCTAAATAGGATCTTCTGTCATAAATGGGAGTCCTCTAAAGAGGGACTCTGC
>JALLBH010001016.1:0-14546 GCA_036940005.1 Skeletonema menzelii
TTCGTGTTGTTCCATAAGCGGGTGTTTTATCAGTGATTTGGATTTCCTTGAGCTTCAAACCTGTTTGACCTGTTCCAGAGTTCAGTAAATACTCATTGCTCAGACACGATCGAAACGCTTGCTAATTCGTCAATGTCTAACTTGTGAGCCACAGAAAATCACAAATGAACTAATCTTTACGAACTCCGTATTTGCTCCAACACACAGCAATGTCATTGTACTTTATCAGATTATAAAATCTACTTTAATTACGATTTAACACATGAGGACTTTTACATAAAAAATAAACTTTTATTGAATAAAAGTGGTCAGGGTTGATCATGAATACACCTGCTTCTCAATTCCTCGCGAGGGCTACACGGAATCACACATCAACTAATCAATTAGTAGACGTAAGGTATACTTCATCCTTCTTCTGATACATGTCAGGGATAACAGTTGTAAAGGTTGATCATTAATACATCTGCTTCTGAAATCCTCGAATGAAAACAACTTTGCTTTTTGGATAATCTTAATGTGTGATTCTGTGTTGCTCACGGTTTAGACGTAGATGAAGATTCCACTTCGTTCATCTTAGATGAAGTTCAAGGACGGACTCATCGATCGAGTTTTTTCATTCGAGGATTTCAGAAGCAGATGTATTATTGATCAACCTCGACACAGACTGCTCTGGGATCATTTATTTCGGTAAATTACACCAAGTTAATAATAAATCGTAATTACAGTAGCTTCTATAATCTGACCAGTACAACGGTGAACAGTCGTTAAAGATTAGTTAATTTGTGATTCTGTCTTGCTCACTGTTTAGAAGTACATGAACAAGCAGTGGAAAGAATTGTTGCATGAGTGTTTCACCTGCTTCAGATTTGGCTATGACCACATCCCTGTTTTTTCTAAAACACCCATGGACGGCCGATCATTGGTACTCCACTCTTCATGCATTCCAGGCTTAGCTATCGTAGGAAAGTTTGCCACAATGAAAAATTATTGATATAAAGTACTCCAGATACCTACTAGAGCAATCTCACTCTTATCATATATACACCAACTTTAATAATTATCGACTAACCAACGTTCACCTGAGTATTCCCCAGATCGCACTCCAAGCTGGACATCTGCTTAAGTTTGAAATTCAAGTCAGGCTGATGCCCTTACAGCCTGGCAGGGCACGGGGACTCGACCCCAGGACCCCCCCCCACAACCTGCCACCTGAGTTCAACATCCAGTGAATTTCTGAAAGCGTCGAACGCATTTGTCCATAGACACAACACTTCCTGCCGAAGTGTTAGATCCTGTGAGTGTGGCACGATCGCCGTTAATACAACCAGACATGTCCCCAAGTGCGTGAGTCCCACCCCCAAGTCCCATTGCACTCATAGCATTGTGACAGTTGTGTTCAATAGATAGGCAAAACATCGCGACATTATGGGTGTCAAGTGCTAGATAGATAGAGTGAGAGCTTTGAGATCACAAGATATGCTTAGAAGCTTAATTCCCGAATATCCTTCGCTCATCTTCGTGCTGTGATGAATCAAGTGAGGAGTCAAGCCTGCTAAATTGTTGAGGCAGTGGTTCCATCCGTTGTTGAGACTCAGCAGCGTTGTCTACCCAATTATTGAGAGAGCCCCATGTTTGCTGAGATGTCGAGTTTAAATTACTCAGCAAACCCCCACCAATACCACCGAGAGACGCGAACATGTTGTCTACCATCTGGCTATCATCATTGCTGTTTTGCCCAAACGGAATGCCGCCCAGAGTACCTGTTCCTGGCGGAGTTTGAGATTCTGTGAACAAGGGCGCATCAAACTGCATATTGCGCTGTGTTGAGGGAAAATTATTGTCACCTCTGGAGTTCCAGCTGTCACCAAAATTACTGTTAGACAATCCACTGATTGAATCGCCTTGTACTCTTTCTGGTAGACCATGATGTGATTGCGAAGACGACTGAGCCAACGCGTTGTACGAAGATTGATTCAAATCCACAGCTAACCCAAATGTACTCAGTTGATGAGGGTTTGATGCGTTCGACACGCCTGCGTGAGGAGGAAATTGCGGTAAAATCGATCGGTTTTGTCTTGCCCAGCTTTCATGTGGTACAGAACCAGAGGAAAGTGGTTTGGAATTGAGCAATGGCTGCTGCGACAGCGGTTGAGAGTCCGAAAATGAGCCCAAACTGCTGGGCTGTGAAGGTTGAGCGTAACCAGGTGGAATAGACTGCGAGGAAATACCTCCCGTTCGGGCTTGTTCCTGATAAGATGATAACGAAGCTCCTTGAAACCCTTGTGTCAAATTCACAACCGCATTGGCATCCACGCTGCCAAAGTTTTGATGATTGCTCGCCACCTCCAAAGTATTTTGTCTGGCCTGTGCGTTGATTGCATTGCGTAAGAATTGTTCCGCCTTATTGACATTCGCAGATTTGCCGTGTACTATAATCTTGGGAGAAGCACCTGATTGATCAACCAAAACGTTTGCTCCACTTTCAGCCTGGATGAGGTTGATGGTCCCAGCAGCAACAAGCTGAGAGATGAAATTGGCGTGACAAGTGAACTCTTTCCTCACGTTGTCCGATAACTGAGGCGTAATTGAAGCAGCAGGTGCCTGCATTAAAGTATTGGCTTGCGATGGGATGGCAATTGTAGGAGACTTTGCAAGAGAGGCAGAAACATTTTGAGTTTGAGATGCAGCCCAGCCACGTTTCGAGACTGCATCTTGTGTTACAGCAGGTTTAGTAGCTGGCGCAGATATCGAGGGCGCGGAAGCGATTGCAGCAGCAAATGATGGAGGCTCCTCAGCGGAATCAGTGTTCTCCGTTGAAGTTGCAGCGGCTATTTCGTCACTTGCTGAGTTAAGTTTGTTAGGAGGTGGAGTTTGCGCTGTATTGGCCGCAATAGGAGCTTTCGCAACCAAGTCTTTCACCATTTTCACAGCAGCATCTACTGACGACCGTTTACCACTAACGTAGACAACCCGCGCTTCATCTGCAGACATCGACTCCTGATCTATCCAGATTTTTGCACCACTTTCTTCCATCATATCCCTGATTCGTTGGCCTCCCTTACCAATGACCCAACCGACGAGTAATGGTGACATATGCATCACACATTCTCCTCGAGCAGAACTTGAGGTTGATGTAGGATTAGACGAACCTCCTCTAGTTGACGAAGACGCCGAATTTGATGGAGTTCTAGATACGACTCTCAATAATGGTTCTTGCTTGACACTAGGAGATGTGTTTGTTGGATTTGTCCCAGCTGTTGAGGCGCTGTGCTTTGAACGAGAACTTTGTCCTAGGGAAGCACTTTTGTTTGAACTTAGTTTCGACGACTTTCGCTCATTCTCCACAATGGTAACTCCCGTTTTGTTCTCAAAAAGTGGCTCGTCCTCCTCAAACAGGACTGGTTCCTTTGCTTCTTTTATTCGCTTAAGTGCCTTTTTTGCCGTCTTGCGTGCCGCTCCAAGCCCTGGAACACCCCGTAGCTTATCCAAGAAATTTTCCAAACCTTGTTCATCGTCATTAGACAATAAAATTGCAAGTTCCTTATCAAAGTCGGTACTAGTCTCGATGGGTGGAGCAGTATCCGCAGCATTTGGGTTGCTAGCAACAGGAACAGCTGTGTCTCTTTCGTCCAAATCAACTTCTTTTCTATCTTTTTTCTTCAAGGCCTTCGTACTGCCCTTTGTTCTACCTACAAGTTGCTCAAAATTGATTTCATCATCAGATGAATCGTCGTCAGACTCTTTACTGCTTTTCTTTGTTGCGGGTGTTTTCTTGTCAGCTCTTTTCTTTTGTGAAGGCAAACTCGCAACCTTTCCAGCTGTAGTATTGGAGTTTGGTTGTTCTGGTTCGGAAGCAGAGTCCTTTTTCTTTTCTTTCTTCTTTTTTTTCTTCTTCTTTTTACTTATTGCACTGGCATCTTCTTCATCTAGTTCTGCTAAAAGAGCTGCCGCTGCCGCTTCAGCATCGGCTTCTGCAGCAGCTGCAGCAGCTTCTAACTCTGCCTGTGTCTTGCGATAATACTGCGCAGAAGCTGAGTTGGAACGAGGTCGGTTTCTACCACTACCACCGTCATGAGATGACGAGTGCGATGAGACCCGCTTTCCCTTAGATCGCCTGCTCTCTGCTGTATCACCGTCTACGTTACTTGCCATCGCATTTGATGCTGTCTGTAACACTGCGGCTACTTCGTTCGCCATAGATTGATCAAATGCGGCGCCGATGTTATCTTTCGAGTCTGAGTGTTGAGTTCCCGCAGAGTCATTGTCAGCCAGCGAGCGCAAAGTAGATGAATATTTCCCACCAATTGTAGAAGCATCCCTCCCCGCTTTGTTGTTGCCTGCACTAGACGCGTGATTACATGCGACTGTCCCAGATGATCCACCCCCACTGGATCTAGATGAACTGTCTGAAGGTCCAACAGATGCACCCGATTGTTTAAATGCTTTGTAAATAGATTTCAGTCTCAGATGAACTAGTTGCTCAACTCTTTTGGATGGACGATGGCCGCACCGAACGCAAGGGTCCTTCGTTCCAGAGGCGAGGCAAACAAGGCAATAGGACATTTTACAAGTGTCACACTCAACTGCAAATTTCGCATCACGAGCACAAAGAACGATCCCACAACTGAGAAGTAGATGTTCATTGAAAGGAAGAAATATGAGTTCGAGAAGAGAGCTTCAAAAACTGCGCAATTGACTGCATAATAATACGACTCACCGGCCACAAGCTGTTGCACAATCTTCACATAACCCACATCCACAAAACTTGCAACTCATCAAAGTTGAGCAAGTGTTGCAAACAACTTCACTGCAGTCTTCACACTGATCCATTTCGTCACATCCCCGGCAGTAAAATGCATCGCATCGGTCACAGACCCTAATTTCGTGATTAGCTTGAAATTCATGGCACCAATGGCATCCTTTGGGTGGGACAAGTCGAAGACGTAGGCACATAATTTGTATGTGTTAGTTAGGTTTCAAAATTAATAAAATAATTTCGCAGGAGTAACGATGCGGTACGTCGAACAAGATATAAATGATGGCAAAAATAAATGGTAAACACTTACCATCGCAAATGAAAGAGCGACAGTCGTCGCATGACACTTGCACACGCGTGGCAGCAGCAGAGTCGGGGTCCGAATCTTCTGACGATCGAGGCGGCGGCGGTGCGTTGCAATGAAGGCAGTTTCCGACGACGGTATCGTCATCTTCGTCATCGTGATCATCCATATTATAATATTATTATATTCTTCTTGGATGGTAGTGTGATTGTAGGCGCACTGTACTTACTGTCAGGGGCAGGGGCCTGCATGCATTACTTATATATGATTGGGTGTTGAGTGTTGAGTTGAGTTGCGGAGGAGGGGAGGAGAGAGAAAGGAGGTGTTCCAGGCCAGACCAAGACGGGAAAAAAGAAGAAAGAGAAAGGGAGAAAGGACAGAAATTTCATCATCGTTCAAACGATCAACGATCTCCTTGTTGTTAGGCATGGTAGCAATGATCTTGAAGTCTTTGCTATAGTAGTCCAATACACCAAAAGCAGTCATCTGAAATAGGCGTTGTTAAAACAACTTCTGGCTTTACCGCAAGAGAGTAGTAGTATCAACATGTCAGCAGCGACACTGAACAAGCCGTTTAACAATTTGGAAAAGTTGCCACACTCGCCATGTGTGACGCTTTATCACAGAAATGGGAGAGTTGGCTGCGGTACACTAGAAAGAGAAGTCATGACTGGGCGCTTGCTGCACTGGTCTGCTGTCGTTAGCAATGGTGCCAGCAACAGTAACGCGCAATCATCAGTGCCTCCCTATGTCGCTGTTTTGGACGAGGCGGATTACACAACTTCATCAATCGAAATGCTGCAGACTTTCTCGTCTAATTTTGTTGCTGGGGACGATTATGGGCCTGTTAATGATGGAGGAGGGCCTTTGCGGGGAATTTTGGTTCTTTCTACAGATCCGAGCAGCATTGATTTCCCATCACCTGAGCCATTGGCACCGCAAGGAGAGGGGACACCGATGGAAAATCTATCGGTTGGCTCTTCTTACGAATGGAATGTTAACAACAATGGAGACGGACTTACCTTTACGGATATGGCTGGGGTTCCGACAGTGTACATCGAGGATTCACAAACAGCAAACTACCTCAGAAATGTGGCGTCGGAGCAAGCAAATTCTATTTCTTCAGACCTCAACGCTGCTGTTTATCCATCAGTGTTGTCGGAATTCAACTATTACATGGGCCCCTCGGAGACTACTGATGGAACTAAAGTCACCTCACAACAGTGCCTTGGATGGAAAGATCTCGATGGGAATTGGTCACCTAAATGTCTACCTCTGGGAGGGAATTCAGTTTGGGCAGCTGCTGGTACTCCAGTCACCACTGATAATGAGAATGCCAACGACAACAGCCAAGATCGCCCCACTGTCATTTTGGCTGCATCCATTGATTCNCACTGATAATGAGAATGCCAACGACAACAGCCAAGATCGCCCCACTGTCATTTTGGCTGCATCCATTGATTCAACATCAATGTTCCACGAACTTTCTCCTGGGGCTAACACTGCAGCATCAAATATTCTCTCTCTTCTTCTTGCTGCTGAATTACTTGGATCTTCCATAAAGGATGAGGTGCTGGATCAACTCTACTCGAGAATCGCATTTGCTTTCTTCCAGGGCGAGAGTTACGGCTTCATTGGATCGCGTTCGTTTGTAAAGGATGTCACTGGTGGGTTTGAATGTCAAGCTGGTAACGAGGGTGTTCCATCAGTGATGAAACGAAAAGACGAGACGAGTACTACGAGAGCGTGCTTGAATCCATTGCGAACAGATTTGACATTCCAGAATTTGGGAGACATCCGTGGCATGATTGCGGTGGATCAAGTAGGCAACTTAGGTGGAGGAAAAAACTTATATGTTCAAGGGGTTGCTAATGCAGAAAATGGATTCGATGCCTTTTTATCTGAAGTGATGATTGAATTGTCGGCAAACGGAGAGTACACTGCGCAGGCATCATCGGCCGAAGATTCTCTTCCACCCAGCCCCGTCTCTTCTCTTGTGCAACTCTCAACCTCTGGTGCCGGTGGAGTCGTACTTACTGGATATGATGATGCATTTGTGGCCAACTCTTTATATCATTCTCACCTAGATTCGGTGTCGAAGAGTCAGTCGATTGATAAAGATGCCATAGCTGCATCGGCGACCTTGTTGGCTAGATCGGCAGTGGCAGCAGCGTATCAAAATGAAAACAATGAAGTAGATGCAGCTACTGCAGCTGCTTACGCATTGAATTTGTTGCCAAATACCGTATCGGCCTCTTCAACTACTTTCGAGAGCCTCTACAGTTGTCTGTTTTCGGATGGCAACTGTGACACTTTGATTAAGTACGCTTCAGTTGAAAGTGCGAACGACGCCATCCGCACGGGCATCAATCTTGGCATTGGACAGCCTTTAGGGAAGCCCCCCAATTATTATGTGAGTGTTTACAACCATGAGAATGGCCAAGGTTTCGTTGCTGCTAGTGGCTTCAAATACGGAGCGATGGACTCAAGCGCAGAAGACAAGGATGATTATGTCAAAGATTATGGCGAAGATGAGAATGATACAACCTTGTTGCGACCGTCGTTGTTGGAAATGTCATTGAATGGACTTTTGAATGATTTCCTAGGAAGAGGCTCCTTTGCAGATAGTAATGACGAAACAACTCCAGACTTAAAAGCTTGTTCAAGCACCAATGATTGCTCAAAAGTATCGTATTGCAGCTCTTCAGACTCTAATGAGCTAGCAGCCATATCGACGTGTGCCGGGGGACAATGCATCTGTGGCTCTCGAGCACACTACCATCCCGCTTTAGACGAAGCTATCTCACCTGCAGCAAATCAAGCTCCTGGTTGGTTCACCATCGATGAGAACGACCAAGGTGTGAGTGCAATGATCGCCGAACCATTCTGGTCCTCTTTCGTTGGTGTAAGAGCTTACAATGATGCTGGTGAAGGAGTTGGTTTATTTTCGTCAATTGCAGGAGCTATATTTACTTTGATTTGCCTCATTGTTGTGCATCGATTGAAGAAAAGCCTTGTTAAAGATAAGGTGTACTAGCAAGATTGAAGACGCAATAATATTGATCTAAGCACTCCTTAGAGTTGTTTCTATTTTTACCAGCACTTCATTTAAAATTCGCGCTCAGTGTGAAAAATCTTTCGGCGCTGAAAGATTTTTTGTGTTGCATGCATTCAAGAAGTGTTTTGATCTTGATTTTTTTTACTTCAGTGCGTGCATTGAGTCCCATCTATCTTCAAGCATTGGACTGCGTCGTGTGCCTCTCCTTGCATTTATTTCGATACTGTTCGATTATTGCCACCGAATCACCTCAGAACGAACATTGCTCTTGATCCATTACTCTCATCACTACATCAGCTTGGCGAAAGTCGTCCCTTGCTTTCAAACCAAACACACATCTCATACTCATTTCATTTCAAATTTGCGTGTGTTTAAAGCTCTCCTCGCCAGCAAGCACCTCCCAAGAATTAATCTTCCACCCGACATCATGCCAACGAAACAGAAAGTATTGCTATCCGACATTATCAACAGCGAACAAGACGGCTTCGTCAACTTTGGAAGTGTCGCCAACTTTGGAAATGAAGATGAAGCAGCGTCCATGACACTGGTGCATCTGTCTTCTTCGCTATCATCAAACCCACGTCCAATGGCAACGATCAAAAAAGGTGAAAACAGCTTTACTGGAATCCGCACTCGTTCACCATCGTCGCGACGTGCTACATCGAAGAAAGCCAGGACGAGCATGAATTCGGATTCTTCTGAAAACAGCGAGTCATACACTGAAACCGTCGATGAAATCACTGGATGTAAATGCGTCAAGTCGTCGTGTCTAAAGCTTTATTGCACGTGTTTCCAGCAAAGATCTTACTGTCTTGACAGTTGTGGATGCGCTAATTGCTTGAACACGTCCGAGAACGATGGGCCGACAGGGATCCGATCGCAAACTATTCAAGAAATACTTCAAAGGAGGCCTGATGCTTTCGACAAGCGGGAACCACAAGTACAGCTGCAGGCATGTCTCTGTGAGAAGAACAAGTGCGTTCAACTCTATTGCCCTTGCGTTGCGAACGGATCTCAATGTGGGGACGATTGCAAGTGTACTGAGTGCGGAAATCGTCATGATGCCTTTGAGATGCAGCTCTCTTTGAATTCTTCAACTCTGAATGCGACTAACTCGAGCATTTCGATGGACCAAATCCCTAGCAGTGACGCCTCTTCGTCATCATCCGCATCTTACAAGGAAGAGACAAAAGCACCAGCGCGACGTTATAGAGGTGCAGTGAAGACGAAAGGAATTATCAGTGGATGTAAGTGCGCTAAGACTCGGTGCCTCAAACTTTACTGCCCTTGCTTCGAGAAAGGAATCGTCTGTCATGAAGGATGCATTTGTAGCAATTGCATGAACACAACAGAAGAGAGTGGACCAGACGGCATTCGTACCAAAGCAATCGAAGAGATATTGAGTAGGAGACCACTGGCATTCGACAAAAGGGAAGGAGATAGCAATGACATTGGATGCATTTGCAAGAAGACCAAGTAAGTAGTGTGCTCCTTGTAATGATTGCCCAGTATTTTTACCTGGATCGTATGATCAAAAACTGACGCTTTCTTGTACCTGAACTTTCTACTCCGTAGGTGCTTGAAAAAATACTGCATTTGTTTCAGTGCAGGAATCAAATGCGACGAAAACAAATGTAAATGTAAGGATTGTGGCAACCGTACTGATGATTACGATGACGAGGAGACTGTTAACAAGAGCAACATTTATTCATCTCGGAATGAGGCAATGGGGCCATTTGCGGATTTGATGGAATTGAAATGCGTCGACCCAGAGCCTCCCTTGATGATCGAAGATCCACCCTTGCTTGATCTTGATGTCGTCACCCTTATCGAAGAGGTGTGAGTTTTTACCGAGAAAAGCACAACCATCCGCCTACAAAATAATATGATGCCAGTAGTGAATGTTACAATCTTTGTCTACCCAATCATCTATCCATCCAGGTGACCGCGTTCTGTCACTCCTAACGATCATCATTTGTAATTGAAACCTTTTATGTTGCCCTTGCCATTACTGCTTCCTTTAATCATTCACTTCAGGCAGGCGTTGCTGCGCTGAACTGAACTGCCTTTTTACAAGTTCTACACCCTGCAAGGCTGATTAATTTAGATAGCTTTTGTACATGTTATTCAGGCAAGTTCAGCCTCGAATCCCTCCCATTCTTTCATCAAATGTCGCAATTGCTGTTGGCTGTTGATGATAATCCGTCTCACTTTGTCAGGCTTCAGTCCTACAAGGTTGCTAACCTCGGCTATCGTCAACGGCCCTGACATTCCCTTGGGCAATGCTCTTTCGTCCATTAGCCCATACCTGAGCAGCAGCAAGTCGACCTCATGAGGTGATAGGTATCGTCGCAGTGTGCCGATCAAGTGTTCCTTCATGAGCAATCGTTGCGTCTTTTCGTGTTCCGTTTCGTCAACTTTGTATTCAATGATGTCATACATGGTGTCTCTCCTAGATTGAATATTGTTCGGCTTGTTACCGTTCTGTAACTCAGCATCCAGTGAAAAAGTCGCTTGTTGCATCGCCTTCCTGCACTTATCCAATTGCATGACTGAAATATCGCAAGCAGTAGCTAGTTCTTGTTTGGTGGGTTCCCTGCCGAGTTCCTTTTTCAGTTTGACATCAGCCTTAGTCACGCGTTTGTACGTTTCATGTATACGTTGTGGGACAGTAACTATTCGGCTTTGTGTTGTCTGAGATCGTTTCACTGCGGATCTTATCCAATACATGGCATAGGTAGAAAATCGGAATCCTCTCTCGGGCTCATACTTTTCTGCAGCACGGATCAGTGCCTATGAGGTGGAGAGAATAGTAATTGTTGAATAATATTAGACGTTGTCGCCAAACAGATAAATTTACAGTAAGCTCACTCCAAAAGAACTTACCATCGTGCCATCCTGCATTAAATCACCAGCGTTGTATTCACTTCCCAAGCCATTCCTTATGTAAAGGTTCACAACCCTCTGAACCATTCTAAGATTGCTCGCTACGAGTAGATTCTTCGCTTCCATCCCATCCTGAATCGCCTCTCGCAAGGCCTCCATGTTGATCTTCCCAGCGGCGGCACACCATTCCTCATCGGTGGGTTCTCGCCCGTACTTCCCCTGCAAATCATCATACATCTGTTTTAACCGTATCGCCTCCTGTGTCTTGGTTCCCAATTCCTTTTCTTCCTTGGGTGTCACACGTGATATGGCATGGATTTCATGAGCGTAATCGCAAAGCGAATCAGGGACGGAGGCTGCTTTCCTGTACATGGCCTCTGAGTTGGTTTGTCGTCGTTTGAGTTTGGCTGCTTTGGAACGGACCATCCGTGACACCTTCCGTTTGGTGGGTAACCGTCTGAGGGCTTCGTTGCCTATATACAGGTCTAGAGATTCGTCTTTGATGAAGCCTGGCATGGTGCTGGATCTATTGACTTTGGAAGCAGTATCAATTACTTCCGAGATTTCAGAAGAGGGTGCCTCACTGCCTCGTTGATCTGCAGCGCTGATACCCTCAAAAAGAATTTCAGAGTCAATGTCAGGCACAATGTGTTGTTGTGCTGCTGAAGTCTGTCGCTTTTCCTTGTCCGTTAATGATGACGTGACCACATATTCATCAAAAACAAAGGCATCGTAGTCTGGTATATCTATTTCAATTGTTCTAGCCTCCGAAGGCGTCGATCTCTTGGCCGACACAAGCCTTTTCCCGGACGAGTCCTTGCGGCCCTGCTTTAGCTGCCGCTGCGAAGACGACGATGGAGCCTCCAAGAAAGAGACCATATTTAGAACAGACAACAGCGACCGCCGCTCACGTGATGACGACTGCAGTTGAACCTGCGACGGCGGATACTGCTGTACATTACTGGTGGTGAAAGCCGAGCACGTTGCAGCCACAGACGTGAGAGCAACCACCGACGCCAATGCGAGGCTTCTTCGCCTCCTTCGAAATGGCTCGCAAGGGCTAAACATTTGTTGTGTATTGAAAATATCTATCGTCATCTTCTTAGTCTATATGTAATGCTTTATAATACTGACCCTCGCCTCAATCAAAACACTAGAGGATATGTATTATTGTTTTATTCTCGAATTCGAAAGGCCCGCTGGTCGACTTGTTAGTGCGTCAATTCTTCTTTTCACCACGCCGCCGCCGCATTCCGTCGTTGTTCCTCTGACCGAGGAACACGTCATTTTGGGCGGGAGGGGGTGGCGAGTGGAGACAAAGTCACAATGGTTCAGATCGCGTACCTATGAGTTTAACGTCGCTCGTCTCCTTTCGTCTCTTTTGTTATATTATTATTTAATCCGTGTCACTTTCTGGGAAGACGCTAACCGTCGCCGTGAACCGTCGTGAATGGAAGTCAGTAAGAGCCGCTATGTAGAGAGGTAAAATACATATCATGTGTACCATAGGTACTTTATTACTAACAACTTATAAGAAGCTTGGATACATACTTGTAGGTAAGTAACATCCGCTGCTCTCTCTAGTGGCCCTTAAATAGTTGGTAACAAAGGTGGGGAAGCTAACCTACGATACCCTTCGCATGCAAGCAACAACTGTAGCCGGGATGCTACAGCCTCGTATGGGACCTGATGAGAGTCCATTTGAAACGAAAATTAGCTTCATATTTGGCCACCTATTTAATTCAAGGAAGTACATGCATACGTGGCTCTGTCAGAGATTTTCTCATTTGACTGCCAAATTGATCTAACAGATATGAATGTAATCAAAGCAACCTTTCCAATTTGCAAATCAACATGGTGTATGTTGTGTCAAAAGAAATGGAACCTGCACCCTTCCTACTGCCAGTTCGTTGGTGATCTAACTGCGGCATCTTCTTCTGCGGCGCTAATGCCATGGCCAAGCGATAATATGATGCGTCGTTAGGCATCTCAGCAAAACACAAAACCTTCCACTTGTACTTCACAAAAGAAACATTCCAATTGCGCTTGCGGCAGTCAATCAAACACACTTCTTACGATATCGCCCTTGATGAGTTGCTTTGAGTAGATACTTACTTTAAATTTCGTTACATCTTAACTAGTTACATATATCATTCCATAGCTGCTCCTTCGAAGCAATTTGTGATCTTACTCATCTGTTGGGCTTATTGTGGGGCTTATTGTGGGATAATTTGTAGGACTAGTTGTAGGATAATGTGTTGGATTGTCTGTTGGACTAATCGTGGGGTAGTTTGTCGGACTTATCGTCTTCGATACATGGAGGATGAGGTGGAAGGTGCCAAGTTGTTAGTTAACACAGGAAAGGTTCAGTGACTTGCAAAAAGATAGAAAAACTTACAGGGGAAATAGTCGGTGACAAGGTTGGATTGAGCGTTGGTAGTAGAATTGTAGGACTGAGAGTTGGCTTTGTAAAAGAATGGATTCAAGACTACAAGTTAGCAACGCAAACGAGAGACAAAAAAACACGCAGAGAAGTCAATGTCGTACTCACACTCAGTGTTGGGTAAAGGGTGGGTGAGAGGGTCGTTGGGTACAGCGTAGGAGACAAGGTCTATGAGGAAAAGTGCGAGACAGCAAAGGTCAGTTACAAGTTTAGGTATCAGAGGGGCAAATTGCAGAAGGAAATAGTAAGACTTACAGGATTCCTCGTCGGGGACAGCGTTGGATATAAAGTCTTTTTGGCAACAATGTGAGCACAGGAATGAATTCAAAATATCAATTGTTCAGTGCGATGCTAACTCACCGGATATGCAATTACAGGCTCCTTTTTTCGCGTAGGTCGGGATGTTGGCCTCGCTGTTCGAACCGTGATATCAGTCGGAGGCGCAAACACTACGCTGGTCACCGAAACTCTTAAAAAAGGTTTTGTGCAAGACACTCCACACTGATGCGCATTTTCTTTGAGAAGAATTATGAAGGCTCCACTGTCAATTTGCTGAGTAATGGATTCTGTGATCGCAGTGTAGAGTTCGTCCACTTGACCCTGCGACTGAAGCTGCTTATCGGAGGAGAGCTGCTCGGCGATTATGTCAAAACGAATTCTTCGACAATCATTGATATTGCATCCAAGGTTTTCGCAAAATTGAGCAGGGTTCTCTAATCCTTCAGATGGTTCTCTCTCACAGCATTGCTTTTGTTTATCGACTCTACACTGGAAATTATTGCTGTCAGCGCTCTGAAGCTGTCGTCGTGAACCTCCTGAAAACTGAGGAGTGATCCCTTCAATTTCAAGAATCCTTACTTGCATCACCATTTGATTATCAGCGAGAGAGACGCTGGCAGATTCAAAAATTGTCTGGTCGAAAACAGTTACAATTGCATCGTATCCTTCACTAGAGAAAGGAAATCCTAGTCCATAAGTATTCAACAGACCTTGAATTGTTATTTGAACTCCTTTTCCCTCCACTTCCTGGTCCTTTGTTGGTACGTATGTAGGGTAGAAAGTTGGCTTGTCAAGAGGATAATGAGGTGGATATGGATTG